>CAEGAG010294224.1:0-48827 GCA_903067065.1 Brachyrhaphis terrabensis | reverse complement strand
ATCTATCTATCTATCTATCTATCTATCTATCTATCTATCTATCTATCTATCTATCTATCTATCTATCTATCTATCTAATGAAAAATACTAAATCTGCTGACGACAGCTAAAGACAAGTCAAATCTTCACAGATTGTTTAAGATAGATTGTTAGTGAAGGAAGTTAAACAGGTCTCCCTTTGGGAGGACACAATGAAAACCCAAATCAGCCAGCACGTTTTCAAGTGTCTTTCCTGCGGTGAGCATTACAAGACAGGTGCATAGACTGAGCTCTGTAAAACACGGCTCATATTCCTCTTGACTGTGCTGAGTGTTATGTTGAGGAGCAGCATTACCACTGATCCTCTGTCAAAGGGTAAGTCTGCCTTGAGGGAGGGAGAGGCAGAGACGCGCACACAGAGTTTGGAGTTAAAAGGTCAGCATTGCCGACTCCATTGAGGAAAATAAAAGCTCAAATGTCTTGCCATTTAGACGAAAAGGGTAAAGACGCCCGTCAGCACTCATTTACATGTTTCAGATCACCTAGTAGTGATATACTTATCTATATTATTGGATTCTACTTATTTGAAGACCCGTACTCTAATTAGAGCCAGCAAAAGATTACGAGGAACTGAGCAGGATGTGCTTTGGGGCCCCACTAACACGTACGCTCGATGCCCCATTGATGATTGTTCAAATGTCTTGTGCATTCAACACCCGGAAATTCTCTGGTGCTTAGCCAAAAAAAAAAAAAAAGACTTTTACATTATTCACTTCACATTGTGAATCAAATTATGAAGCGAAGATCATTTCTCTCCAGTCGTTTTGTCAGGAGTGAAGCATTTCAAGAGAAATGAATTTTTTGAGCCACTTAGATTGGGAAGGCATATAAAACTGGACTCCAGTTACAACACAAGCAGTGAAAACAAATAAATTATGAATTAACAAAATAAATTTTTGCTGTCAATAACTTTTAAACTACAAATATTTTTCATAATTACATTAGTCACCTCTAATAGGTTCTGAAGCAATAACTTTCAAATTATTTTAAAAGTAGTGGCTCCTTCTTTGGAAACAGAACTACAATTGTGAGATTTTTACATCTGAATTCTGTGTGAAAAGTTGAGAAGAATTTGGGGGCCCCTTAGTTTGCTTATGCCTTAGGCAGTGACAGTTCTTTCATAAATGCCATTCTAGGAGAGACCCACCTTCCGATGTAACACACAAAACCAACGACCTCCGCAACTTTTCATCAACATTGAGGAATTTTGTTCTGTTTGATGTTGGTGGGTATAAACAGACGAACAAAGTGGCTATTTTATTTTCAGCATTGCCGTGGACATGCTAAAAAATCAAGGCAGTTTGGTAAAACTACTTTATTTAATCCTTAACTGTTCTCACCACAAATCTGGAATAAACTTGCAGAAAACTGCAAAACAGCTGAAACATTAAGTTCCTATAAATACAAACTAAAAGCCCACGTGTTCAGAGATGCTTTTGAAGCATAATAAATGGAAAATCGTCCAACATATTCCATCTATGTTGATGATTCTAATGATGGTACTTGGCAAAAGTACCATATATATATATATATATATATATATATATATAGGTGTGGGTGTGTGTATATGTTTTCAGGTCCAATGTACTGTACAAATCAACTTGATTGATTGACTGATTGATTATATCAGCATCTTTAAAAGAGAAAAATTAACTTCAGAAATACTCAACAAAACTGACATAAGAATTTGGTCCAGGTTGGCCAACTCCAAGGTGAAATTAGTCATGTCCAAAAATGTCCAACCACTTCGAACAAGCTTTCTTAGAACAGGAAAACCTATATTTTCTTTAAATATTAAAAGAGAGAGAAAAACATAGTACCTTTATTTTGACTGAAAGGGCAACATAGATTCATATACTTATGCTCGCCGTCCAGATATTCTCTTTGATTTGCACTTTAACTGACCCAAATCAAGAAAGTACGGCAATTCGGACAGAGAGATTCCTCTGGTCTGCATGGCCTCGAGGGACTGCCCTGCACGTGAACATAAACACACACACACACTAATGCACGAGACACTGTCATTCTCTCCTTAGAAAGCGTCATTCGCCGCCGCGCTCGTCCAATCGCTGGATGACTCCTCGGCTCATTAATCTCAGAACTCGATTTATCTCCGTGTGATGCTGTTTCCATCTTTGTCTGCCCCTCATCCCGCCCGCACCGAGGAGGAGATCCACGTCTCGGCCGCGCTGCGAAGGCAGCGACGTCTGAAATGCACGCTTGGACTTTGAGGATCCGCTCGCTGGCGATTTGCGCAACAGCTCCGTGACGCCAAAGAAAGGATGCAAGACAGGCCGGCGGACAACGGGGCTCCCGCTCCACCGAGAGGCTCGTCGTTTTTTATAGAGAATCTGCTGAGCAAGGGGTGGGAGAAACGGGGGTCGGTATCGCCAGAAGCAGAGGAGAAAACCGCGCACGACACCGACAAGAGCCCCTCCGCTGTGGACTGCTGTAGCGCCACGTCCCGCTGCTCGTACAGAGACTTTTCGATGCAGTGGACCCGTGAAGGGACTGTGGTGAACATCGGGGCTTTTGAAACACCACGCAGTGAGTAAAGATAAGATGAAAATGACATTTCAATGAACAAAGCTTTGGTTATTTTTGGTCCACTGCGTAAAAAGGGGACACCGAAGCTTCCCAAGCATTTGAACACTGTAATATGCATATTTCTTAATTATATTTACACGTCGATTCTGTTTGGTTAATACTCGATATTATATTTTAAATTATAAATGTACCTTTGTTTAATTTGTCTTTGCTTAACTGTGCGTAAAAGGCCAATTATTAAATATCGAAATGTTTGGCGTTAAAACCTTTGGGGACCCTGCTTTTTTTTTTTTTTTTCCTCACCGGTTTTGGTTTTGACAGACTTTAAAAGCTAGAATGCCTTCGATTGCCAAAGTGCTGCACGTTTTATTTCCAAGCGGAATGTCTGTTCAAACACTGTGTCATTGCTGCTGTTCATTGTAAAAATCATAATAAAAAAATATCAGAGGGTTACATGCATGGATCAGGCACGACAATGTGACGATTTTACGCACATTTAGTGACATTTGTGCCACTCTCACCATCACATCAAAACTCAGCGCCCCTCCCTCTGATGTGTCACTTAATGGCTTTGACATAATCACAAGCTGCTGGTATAATTGTCAAATTGGTTGTTCACAGATATTTAAATGAAAGTCAGATTTTTTTTTTTGTTTCTGAATATTATAAGACTCACATCTGCCTGCAGGTGGAAATAACAGCCTACAAGTTCACAATCTGGCCAAACTATCCAAAAGTATTTATGCGCATCCCAACTCTCTGACCAAGCTGCTGGTTTTTGTACTTTTGTTATCATACCCAGCTATTTCGGGCATGAAAAGCGAGAGAATTATCCTATCGATATGCCCGAGAAGATGGGAAGAGAAGACTTGACTTGCTGGTATTTACGCCGCGTCTGAATTTTCTAGTTTTGGTTAATTATTCGTGTTCAAAAAGGCGGAGTTTATCAAAGATATTTTGGAGCGCCAACGTGTCAGTTACCCCCGCCAGGGGGACCTTGCGTAGTCTGCCTGGTTTGACACGTGACGATGTAAAGCATCATCAACTCCACTCAGCTTATTGCCAGGAAATTAATTTTTATTACCCCTATAAAAATGTCTACCAGCAGGAGGCTGATCGAGGAACCCATGTTTCAGATTTCATCGTAGTCAACTAGTAAATACGGGAATCAAAGGGGTATGGGTGCAAGTTGCCAAATATTTACCTGGGCAGCAGGCTGAGGCCCTTCAGGGGCCCTAAGTGTTTCCTTTTTTGTTGTTGTTGTTTTTTTTTAAATATATGTTGACAGACATGATATTTTCTAAATTTCAAAATAAGCACACAACTATATCAATATGTTGTATTTTAACTCCAATATTTTGTGAGAATAACCAATGTACAGCTATTTAGAAATTATAATGTCAGCAATATCATTAATGTGCGTCAGCGGTAACAACACAACACTTTAAGAACATGTTAACTTGGTGTATTGTGATGGTCTTACTGTTGCGTTATCACACGCCTGGCAATGTCTTTTTTTGCATAAATGAAAAAGAAATGCTTGCAAATAGGATTGCAAAAAGCTTTAAATTATGTGTGCACAGTCATCAGTTTATTGTAATTTGCATGTGTAAAATAATTTTGATGCCAAGGATCCTACAAGATCTTATCCCCAATGATCCCTGGCCCTACTGTAGTACGTTTTTAGTAAACAAGCAATTTAAATGACGCAGTTGGTCTGTCCTGGGGCATAAAATGAAGCAGGGATGTGTAGATATGACATCACATAGGCACAAAATTAAATGTTATTATTTTTGCTTCTGAAGAAGTTAAATAGAAGAAGCTGCATTAGAAAAACAATAGAACTCGTAAGAAAGCTGAATATTTGGAATATAGGTTGCATTGGTTTTCTGTCCTCATGAGGAATGTTGTTGTGTCTCATTTCAAGGCCCGACATCAGATGACCCCAGCTGCGACAGGAACTCCCCCGCCGTTTCCGAACCGATAACTGAGAGCAGCGACGAAACCGACCACAAGACGGCCGACGGCAGCCTCACGGACGAGAACGAGGACGCGTCGAGTGGGCTGGACGCACGGCGGGAGCGGGTCTCGGCGTCCGGGTCGTGCTCCGGTCGGAAGAAGAAGACCCGCACCGTGTTCAGTCGCAGCCAGGTGTTCCAGCTGGAGTCCACGTTTGACCTGAAGCGGTACCTGAGCAGCTCCGAGAGAGCGAGTCTGGCCGCGTCCCTGCACCTGACGGAGACTCAGGTGAAAATCTGGTTTCAGAACCGGAGGAACAAGTGGAAAAGGCAGCTGGCGGCAGATCTGGAGGCCACGCACATCCCGAACTCAACTCAGCGGGTTTTTAGAGTGCCGATTTTGTATCACGAGAGGCAAACTTCCGCTGGAGTTCTCGGTTTCAGCCTGAACGGACTTCCAGTTTCCCCCTCCTGGTCCGTCAGCCATCCTCTGTCGCCCTTAGCCCACTCCGTGAATATGTTAAGCTCGCGGATGACCGGCTTGGTGTAGAAACTCAACCTGACTGAGAAAAAACACTCTTCAAATATTCACTCAGTCAATATAATTGTGCAATAACCCAGCATGCTGCAGAGAAAATGCGGTCTGCACCCAAAGATACGAAACATCGAGATATTCTATGTTTCTGTTCCTGAGGTTGTAGAGGATGCTACTAATAAATAAGCACGGTCAGACTGACGGTGGCGGGTTGTATGCAATGTTTAAATACACGTATTTTTGAAAAGTTTTATAGACTATTTAAAGTCACAGATTTTTTTTTTCCAACTTTGTCACTTTTACACATAATTAGAAAAAAAATAAATAAAAAATCATGCACTAAAATGTACGTCTTTGTTGTTATTGTGCTCCGATCCTTACCTAAATTGTGTTTGAACATTTTTAATTTTCTTCAAGCCAACTCATCAAGCATGTAGGGGTTTATTTTGGAAACAATTTTTTTTTTTTTTAAATTAAGGTAATTAATTTTATACTTCTTGGAGTGTCCCCTTCAATGGTGCTCTTTGTATGTTTTATACACACAGCGCACTAAAAACCATAAACTACAACTTTCTTTCTTTTTCTTTCCTATTATATATCTCCCTCGCTCTCACACACACACACACACACACGAACACACGCACCCCCACCCATATAGGTGTGTGTGTGGGTGGGGGGGTGCGTGTGTGTGTGTGTGTGAGAGAGAGAGAGAGAGAGAGAGAGAGAGAGAGAGAGAGAGAGAGATTACCTAAATTTATTCCGCATTGCCTATAACTGACTATTAAAGCACATCGTAAAGACATATGGTGCTTTGAATGACATTTCAGAATTCAATTAGCATAAAGTATCAGCTGTACCGTAGAATAGTTGAATATATCTGAGAAGTCCGGTAATTAAATGTGCAGGACGGTGCATGTTTTACAACGTTGACATTTGAAAATTTAAATACATGATGGAATGCAGTTGGTGTTAAATTAGAAGTATTAAAATCACATTATGTTATCCTCTCCAGGGTCTCTGTAATGACTCCATGAGACACCGCTCCTATGACGAGAACAGTATGAGGTGCTTTTATTGAAAAAGAACAGCACGACACCCCCCGGCTCTCCCATCTGACTCTGTTCTCCGACTGCCATTGGCCCATTCTGACAGAGTCTCTGAGCCAATCAGCGACGACCCAGCGCTCCGTCTGGTGAGAGTAGTAACAGCTCGAGCAGATCTGAGCTGTGTCTGCTCAGTGGCTGCTGCTATGGTGCGAGGACCGTCCCACCGCCAGCGGAGAGAATAACACCCCGGTTCAGAGTTCAGGGAGAAAGTCTGAGCTGGAGGACAAATTAAAGTCTCATATAGGAGAATATGAACAAAGCAGAAGCACCATGTCGACCCATCGCCTCTCTGAAATTCACCATTGACAACATCCTGAACCTGAGGACGAGCTGTGACAGCTGTCATTCCTCCGGGCGGCAGGATGAAACTGTCCCAGAGCAGAGGCCAGACACGGGCAGCAAGCTGAGCCAAAGCGGTAAGAAGTTTGGAGAATTTGCCTTATTTATCATCTTTTTTTTTTTTTTTCAATCCGATGGAGAAACTAGAAAGGCCTACTTAAGTGAGTTTCACTGAATTTGCAGGGCTTATGAGCACCGGCAGCGGGACGGTAGACTCGGTCATCATCAGCTGCGTGAACCAGGGGAAGGCGGCCGACACGCGCTTCGAGAGCGGGGACAGCAGCTGCGACGACAGCGGCTCCATCTCCACCACCGTGACGGCAGCAGCGCTGGTGGCTCCCCTGGACCCACACAGAGGAGGGAGCCCCAACAAAAAGAGCAAAATAGTGACCAAAAAGAAGACGCGCACAATTTTTTCCAAGAGACAGATTTTCCAGTTGGAGTCTACCTTCGACATGAAACGCTACCTGAGCAGCGCAGAGCGCGCGTGCCTGGCCAGCTCTCTACAGCTGACGGAGACGCAGGTGAAAATTTGGTTTCAGAACCGCAGGAATAAACTGAAGCGCCAGATCTCCACCGAGATCGACGGACCGTCTAGCGATTTCCCCGAGGCTGGGAAACCGGCGTCGGTGGGGAATCTGCCGGCCTTGTATAAAGAGAGCAACCTGCTGGGTAGATGTCTGCTGCCCATGCCCCTTCCGGTGGTGTACCCGGGGAGTAGCACGCCTTACCTCTGCTTCTCTAACGCCAGCAAGTACTTCAGCCTGTACGACGGGGACGTATGACGACATTTTAATGGCTTCCTGTGCGAAAAAGACTCTTTTTGGTCGCCCTGTTGCCAAGTTTTTGGAGCGTTTGAGACATTTAGCGGCCATAACTTTTTATTCTAATTGTCATTTTAATGAAGACTGTAATTCTAATGGGAAATAATTAGTTTCCTATTACATACGAATAGGCATATACAGCATTATTTATTTCCAGTTGAAGAAAAGGCCTTTACAAGTACAGGTTACATAACTGATAGCCAAGAAGAAGGCCTAAAACAGTATCAGTTACATGTTATTGTTTACCGCATACTAGTATTTCTTTTATATTTTATCAACTGCAGCTTAAGCCACCAAAGAAATTATTACTATAGCCTATCTGCATGCGTTTTCTGTCATGATTTTTTTAATACTAAAGTTATGTATTTAAATGAATGTAGTTAACAATTTATTTAGTTTTACGCATGTGTTTTATTTTTTTTTCTAAATATCCGTTCTTACTTTATTCCACTTTGCCAAGAGGCTCATTACACATTTTACTGTTATTAAACAGTTGAAAAATAAGCTTTACAGAATTAATTCAATTTTTTGATATGCAAATATACTGACTGTTTCAGGAATAATATGAAGATGAGAAATTTAAAAAACAATGCTGTTTTCATTACATTTTGCAGTTTTTCACAATAATCCAAATAAGCAAACTGAACCTGAGTTGCAAAATTGTACACAAGTAAAATCTTTAACACATAATTTTATAAACTGACCTGAGGTTGAATCATTATCCAAAAGCCCACACTGCTTCACCTGTTTTAGTGAGTGTGACAAGTCAAAAATATATCAGAAGTACTGCTGAAAGTAGCTAAAAACTATTATGAGAAGTATAAATATTTGTAAATTGTAAGAGATCAACGAGTCTCACTATGCACTCATATGCTTCTGGTAAATTTAAAGTAAACTCAATAAGTTTTGAAGGTAGTCACATGGAGACATGAGGTCTGGAACTCATGCCTGTCTACATTTCTGAGTGGTGTGCAACTGCATTACATCTGCATGTATTAATTATGCAATGTGCAATATGTCAGAAGAGGGGCATGACGATCGTAATTCTTTACCTTGCTTAGACAGTAAATACGGGAAGTTGCTGATCCATGCAGCGAATGGATGACAAATGCAGACAAAAAGGGTGAGGCTTATCTCGTTTTGTTTTGAGGAAGTGTATCTAATTCCAGTCCTGGCAGCAAGTCAGCTTTTATGAAACATACTTAGACCATTGTGTTCACACGATCAGCACAGGTTAAAGTGCTCACAGAGGAAAACTGCACTCTCCTGAAAATATTAGTCAGACAAATAAATTCCAATTATTTTTAAAGACCTCTTCCAGCACAAGTGAAACATTTAAGATTATAGTGTAATAAAAGCTTAATTTAATAAAAATAACATGCAAAAGAGGAAGCAGATAAAAATACATTTGAAGTAAAAGGAGAGATGGGTTAAAAACAACAAAAAGTGAAGTACAAGTAGTTGGAAAAATACACAAAGTGATTTGTGTACATTTTTCTTTATACTATTATTATAATTATTATTATTGTTAATGTTATCATATAATTTATATTTGTTTAAAATAGCCTGACAACCCATTTTTTTCTGTGGGTACTCAAACTATTTTCCAAAATAGATAATGCTAGTCTAATAATAATAATAATTGATAGGGATAATGTGTTTTTGCTATGAAGAGAGAAGTCTAATTAGATATTTATACATGTATCTGAATCTGGAAGAGTAGTTAAAAAATAAATGTAAGCATTTAATTCCATTTTAAAGTGCAAAACCTTTTGCTGGAAATGCTTGAGCTCAACACTGCATCACATATTAGGTTTTACAGTTTTTAATTCTCAGCCTTGCTGCTTATTTTTTTAAAAGTGGTCATTGAGGCATCGTAAATAATTTCTGCTTTCTCCATAATAGATGCAGATTTTTGATGTAGTGATTTGCTGAAAGCGGTCATGCATTCAGCAAATCATGGCTCAGAGAAAAAGACACAAATTGTTCTTGAAGTAGGTTTTATCCTTTGTATTTGTTGGATGTTTTTAGTTTTAAAAAGGTTCAAAAAGGCTGAATCCATCAGTATTAAACTTTGATCTTACCATTATACATTAATTACATACTTAACCTTTAGTAGCGATGTTATTTAAAATGAGCAGGGTTTTGTCTTTGTTTTTGATCTTTGACATTCATTTATTTTGTATTGGATTCAAAGGCACGTGTGTTTACCAAATTAGGAGGCCCGACAGGCTGTCTCATGTTTTCAAGCTCCAGCACTCATCTATACCCACAATGCTCTGCGTCTAGTTAGACATTTTGGCAGAGTGGCAACCTATAAGTTGTGGCATGATGGTATATTGTCAACAATTACCTTACACTTATTGGAGAAGATAACACCATATCGAAACCATCAGTTTTCAATGCGTGACTAACAGAGAGGGAGACGAATCATTTAAAATATCATATGATTTATTTAACTTTGCACATTAACACAGAGCACTGCTACTTGTAAGAAACACTAATTGCTTCTACTACTCAGCTCTTTTTGTTTTGTCACTCCACCGTCCCTCTTCCACTCTCACTGTGCTTCCCTCTTGCCTACCGCCTTGCCATAGCTCATTATCGTAATCTGTGCACTGAAGCACAACTGTGTTGATTATGTCTGAATGAACGGGGGCCGAGGAGGGAGAGCGTGCTCTGAGGGAGGGAGTGGGAAGAAAGGGAGAGAGCCGCTTGATGAGTGTGTGTTTGTATTGGAAAAACTGCGGTCCAGTTTGTATTGCTGCATGGGTCTGTGCTTCACTGTAGCCAGGGGTCCCCGTTGTTTCCTGAGAAGAAAAGGAGGCGGCGAGCAGCTCCAAGTGTGTCGAAGTGTAAACCCTGCCTGGGGGACCTTTTCTGCGTGACATGCTGGGGGCCCCTTGGTGGGCTCACCCATTTCTTTAACCTCTCTTGACCTCTCAGTGTCATCTGACAGAGGTCATCGCCCAAGACGACGGGATCAGATCGTCAGCATGCAAGAGTCAAAGCAGAAAGAAGGCCTACTTTAATGAAGACCTACACTTACAACTGTTTAGTAAAGTTCAAAAAAACATTTTAAGACTCCGTTGTGCCAGCTGACCCGTTCTCTGCTCGGATTCCCCCGGGTGTCCCAAAGCCCTGCAGGGAAATCCGAGACCAAAACTACCTGATGCAGCATATTGTTTGGTAAACAACAAAGCTATTAGTTAGAGGTGGAAACTTGAAATGCAACGCCCGTGTATGTGTTATACATTATGGGCTGCTAGATGGCCCATTAATCTGCCTATTTAGGATCCCCCCCCTCCACCCCATTTACCACCAATGCAAATTGGTGGAGGAAATTGAAAGATGCCAGTGGGGATGAAATCCGATAATAGAAAGTGATGCAGAGTCAGATAAAAGTGCAAGGACGAGAGAAGGTGAGGCCAGACTGGAACATGTCCAAAAGTTAATTGCAAGGGAGTCTGTATGAGAGTAAAAGTGCACAACTTTTAATCAATTAATTTTATAGGGCATAAACTACATCAAACACAATAGCAATGTGTTTTACAGGCACATTGCTATTATTTAATAGGGATTTTTATAATTAAGTTTTGCATAATTTATTTGAAACATTGGGTTCCCAAACTGCTTATAAGTACTCAAGTGCAAGTAGATGTAGTTACCATTTACGCAACATTCATTCTAAGTTGCCCACTAACAATAATCTCTGTTGCATTTTCTGCCTCTGTTTAGATCTAAGTAACGCACTTTAAAAGAAAGAAAAAAAAAAAAAAAAAGCCATTGACTTATAATTCATTAAAATTTATGGTCATCTAAAGATTTTATCTAAATGAAAAGTAAATTATTATCCGAGGTAAAATGTCTAGAACTACGTCTGTTTTCTCTCATTAGGAGACGTAAAAACCTCTCACCACTGGAAAACTTTGGCCCATGAATGCAGACTGTGTATCAATTAAAGAGCATCATCTCTAACACTCTCCCTCACGTCCTGTCCCCTCAGACACCCTCGTTAGGATAATGTGCCATTAATCTGCTGCTGAAAACACATTATTAGTCCAATCAATAGGTTAGATGGAGGGATAAAGGCAGAGGAAAGAGGATGAGGAGGACGGGAGGCAGCGGACGGATGCTCTAAGTCTGAAGGGATGCGTTTAAGCAAAGGCGGGGGTATCGACACTTATCCATAACACCCGAGAAAGAGCTCCAGCGTGTGCAGAGAGGAATAATCACTGTGGTTTCATGCTGACAGTCAATAAAGATCCATTAGGACCAGAAAGAGTTAGCAGAGGATGTTGACTCTTTCTATTCCCATTCTATTGTACATACCTTCTTAACAACAACAAAATGCTATTTGATATTGGGTCATGTTCCCAAGCTCTTGGGATTTGCAAAACAGGGGTTTTCATGTCTCCAGCAGACATGGCCACACATCTAAAACAAGTAAATGTAGGCAAGTAAAATATGTTAAGTCTGCTTTCTTACACAAAGCAGACTCGTGTAAGAAAGGCAGCACAAGTTAAACATTTCACACAATAAAAATTGCCGCATTTGAGAAGCGGTTTTTACACAAGTTTTTAGTTTTTCAGAAAAATCCATTACGAGAAGCTCGCTACCTCGCTCAAAACATTTTTTAACAATAATCACAAGATATCTTATGCTTCGAGATGTTTTTGAACGAGAGCCAAATGGCCTTTGAATCTCCTCCACGTAAATTACAATAAAAATCAGATATTTAGATATACAGTATGAAAATACCAGTAACATTTTTGGCATTGTTTGAAATTAAATAAAAAAATTTTTGGTTTGTTTTAGATCCCCAAACACACTCACTTTTGCTTAAGTCCATAATAATAAGTATCTTTTTTAATACATTTTACTTCTTCAAATTCAAAAATGTAAATGCACAACAACTACATTGCCTTTGAGAAAGGCACTTTGGAAAAAGTCCACATGATGATGTCGTGCCTTTGGACACGGAAATAACTGGAGGACAATGATGCACATTTGGAAAAACTGTCAGAGATGAGGTCTGTTGTTTACATACTGGCCTGATTTCATTCCTCATTTTATCTGATTACATGAGATAAAAAGAGTTTGTATAACTCCGACTTCAAATTTAAATATATTAAGAAGTCTTTGTATTTGGGACATAAGGACATAAGAACAACTTCAGTTCCTACTAAATTGTTTATTAAATCTCTAGAATTTTGTAAAACGTGATTTAAATTCTGACAGCTTAAAAAAAATAAATAAATCAGGCTACTTCTCTGGCTAACTAATCAATGTTTGATACACACTTGGTAAGAATAGAGACATTTGTTGTTTCTCCCAGGGATGGAAAAAAAACCCCTACTTAATTCTGTTCTTGTTATGATTTGGAACTTCTTGCAGCTTATTCTCCACACTTAATCTAGAAATAAATTTTTTATGTGGCATCTGACAGCTTTTGTGTCATGTGCTGGAAACTGGAATTGGACATGGCTTACAAATGAAATACACAGAAATTACACTTTCTAAAACTATTGGTGCATTTCCGACAAACAAATCTGAAGTTTTAAAATGTATATTAAGTGTAGGAATTCCAGCGTCCCTTGGTTGTTTGAGGGCTCTTAGAAGAGGTTTTGTTCAGTTATGCCTCAGTTTTGCTTTGCTTTCTCCAATGACTTTCTCCACATAGTCCCACATATTAGTCGAAGAACCTGAAACAGAAAGGTTTGCGAACACCTTGGTGGTTTTGTACCATAAGATGCCATCATCCATATGTACGCAGAGCAGAACATGTACTGTGTGTTCTGCAGAGTTGACCTACAAGCATCTATAGCGCCTCAACACACAGAGGCTCCCAAGAGACCAAGGAGACACCGGTATGCTGCCATAAACAGCCTCTTCTGACGGTGCTGAATAAAAGGCTCCTTAAAGATTAAACACAAACATCTTCAGAGGTCAGGTGAATAGAGTAAAACAAAACTAGTTTACAAGATATATTAGAAACTTAAGAGCTGATTGTACTAATTTATTTTGCTTCCAAATCCTGTTGGAATATTGGTGTGTTTTATTTTTGTTAGTATTACAACAAACAAACATCTTTATCAGTGCAGATTTTAATTGGCAAACAGTTTTGAAAACCATGAATCATTGTTCTTCCAGGTCACCACTATGCATTACTTTGTGATGGTTCATCCCAGCAGAATACATTGAGGTTTGTAGTTTTAGTCACAAAATGTGAAAAAGCTCAAAAGGTATGAGTATATTCAGGAAAGTACAGTACAGAGGTTTGAATAAGGGCAAAGAAACATTGAATTTCTAGCAGGAGTATGTATACAAAATGGTGTGTTTTACTACATTTTGCCATAGAAAACTCAATTTGATGCAGCTGATTAAGAAGGTAATATTTAGAACATATCCAAAGTTTCTTTTTCTGAAAACTTGAACAAAATTATTGCATTGAAAACTTTCTTTTTCATAGCGTTGTGTTTTACAGCAGACATCCAAAGTCACAGTAACTTTTGTGATGTCCCCGTTACCTCTTCACAAAAACACACGCAACAAACACACTTCCTAGTAGTAAAGAGTGCCTCTCTTGAGGCCTGTGCTCCCCCCTGGCCCGTTCGGGGGAGGCTCTAAGTGCTCAGTAATAGCCAGCAATCAGCACAGAATGGACAGAAACCAATGTCTCGCCCTCAGGAAAGAAATATAAATAAATAAGATGAATAAATAAAAGCCTTGTGTCCTCACAACCGCATATTGCATTCAGCATGTGTTTTATAATGAATATAGATTGGAGATTGAAATATTTATGGTGCAGGGATGGCGGGATGAAGGTGGGTTGTTGGGGGTTGTGGGCGGTTGGGGGTTAATAGTGTGAAATCTCATCCCAAGTACAGACAAAGGCACCCCTTAAAAGATAAAATTATTATTATTATTGCTATTATCTAAAAAAAAAAAGTCAATAGTACTTACAAAAGTATTAAGGAATTTTGTCATGGTTCAACTACAAATGTTAATGTATTTTGTTGGATTTTTTTTTTTGCAATAGACCATTAAAGTAGTATTTAATTATCAGGTGGAAAGAAAAAGTATACATGGCTTTACAAAAAAAAATTTAAAAATCTGAAAAGTGTGGTGTGCATCTGTTCAGTCCATTTAAGCCTTCATGCCAATTTTAGCTGCTGTACCAGTCTAAATAAAACATTGTCTACCTACTACTTTTGTGTACAAAAAACATTAATTATGCAAAATCTGTGGTCTGTGTTGGTGTTTCTCTCTAAGCAACATTTCTTGCTTTTTCACCTCGGTAAATAGTTTACAGAATGATTGTGATGGTTCTCAGCTTGTTAACTAAAGGCAGTTTCTGTCAATATTGTCAGAGCTTTCATAGTTTGAAGTGTAAGTCAGATTTTAGTATTGCTTCTTCAGAGGTCTGCCTGTGCCGCTGTGGTTCCGGTTGAGCCACTTGAAGCACACGGATTTGGTTGTTGTGGCTTTGGAAGCAGTTTCAGACCAAACATCTTTGAAAGTTATAAATTATAGCTGTAGGTTCCTGTGATCTGCACAATGGACTAAAAGGAATGTTTTAAGTATGAAAATTTAAATGATTAATCGAGCGTTTGTGAAGGAAACATAACTAGCTCGGACTTCTTGCTATTTATTATACTGGAGCCAAGTGGCGCGTGTGAGAGGGGAAGTGTTGGAATGGTTCTCAGAGACATGTTCCTCCTGTGTTGTGAAAACAAATATAGACGGCCGGATGGGATGAGAGCTGACTGCCAGGAAGAGAAGAAAACATTGAAAAAAACAAAAAACAGAGGAACTCATTATGTCTGAAAACTCTGATCCAATTTGAAATATTGTCAATTCAATTCAAGCATACAGGCAGACTCAAAGTCATTCACATAATAATAATAATAATAATAATTCCAATTGAATCCTAGGTAGTTATAAAATGCAATCAACTTATCAAGTTAACTATGCTAATGGAGGTAATAGTTTCTCTCTAAGGAAACCCAGTCTGTTGTATCAAGTCACTGATTTTTTAACAATCCTTCCACCTCAATGAGCATGTGGCTACCATGAACAGTGAGTTACTAACTTTACGGCAATCCTTCATACTGAGCATGCAAGTAGCTTAAAGCTTCTGCACAAACGGGTCTGTGAAATGGATAACGACTCTAAGCAACTTGCTGGATTGGTTACAAAGTGGCTTAAGGACAACCAAATCAATGTTTTCTACTGGCCATCCTAATCTCCTGACCTCAGTCCCGTAGGAAATTTGGAGACAGTAAGGTTAATCTTCTGGGTTGTCTGTCATTTATTCCTCTTGTTGCTCGCTGTAAGTCCATTTTCTTTAATAGACATCCTTCATTATGACTCAGCTTGCCTCCTGCAAGAGTTTGGGTCCAACTCAGCAACTAAATCCATCCTAGTCCCTGGTTAATATGGTGAAATAAAATGCTAAACAAACAATTACACGCTTTTGTATCTGCTCTATTAGTTTTGTATAGCAGCTAAGACATGTTATTATTTATTCCACACTAGTATTAGTATTATCTGGAGACCATTTGTCACGTCAGTCCATAAGCTTGCTGAGATATTTTTTCGTCAAACAAAGTGGTAATTTTTTCTAATTGTTTCATTGATTTTGTGTGACTCATAATGATGACATAACACCTGCTATGTGATTATTTAATATCAGTTTCCTTTTTACTTGATGCAAGAACACCTGAACGGATCACCAGACTTTAGAGAGGCCAGTCTGATGAGATTTAGTGCAATTTAGAGAGACAAGCCATCTAGACCCAACAACACATTAACCAATTGCTTCATTCCTGATTTTAATATTATCTAAGCATCACACCTTAACACAGTTGCACTGTATCAACTATTCCCATAACACCAACACTAAAGAACGTTGGAAGAAAATGTCCAATTTATATCCAGTTATTTAAACTTGCTATTGATTGTCGTACTGAATGATTCATCTTTAAAAAAGAAGACATTGACTTTTTAACAACATATTCCATTTAACAAACAGAGGCCTCAGTAGGCTGTCGGCCAACCATATCCAATCACAGCAGCCTGGCAACTCCACCCCACACTGGTCACCAGCTTGGGGACACGCTGCTGTGAGAGAGCATCCTGTTCTTCAACTAGCATTTGTCAAAAGTCAGATAAAGTAGCTTCTCTGGTCACTCTGACACAAATAAGAGGCCAAAGCTCCTGTTTGTGTTAAACACGGTTGAGGTCATGAGTGCAGTCGGGTCAGACCATCTGATGAACCCCGCTGTGTAGGGGAGTGCATTGACATCTTGGAGGGTCGAATTTGGTCTCTAATTGTGTACATGAGGGACTGACATGCACACAATAATAGGTGTAAAATCTGATCTTGATAATGCTTTGCATTCAGACTGCATAGGCAGCAGAAAATAGACTTTAAAATACTTGTGTTAGTTTATAAATCACGAGTTAGCATCAACATACATTAAAAGACCTGTTGTTGTTGTTGTATCAATCTTCCAGACCGGTCTGCTCTGCATTCCCAGAACCAGAACCAAACATGAAGAAACTTCTATGCACCACAAATCTGGAACAAGCTTCCAGAAAATTGCATCTGAAACATTGAGTTCTAGAAAACCCCACGTGTTTAGCATTGTCTTTGATTAAATTTGATTAATAATTACTGGAATATTCATTAATGTCTTTGACATACATTAAATTATGATTTTTCTAGATGATTTTGACGACAGCATTTGACTGTTATTTGTGTTGCTTGTTGCCGTGTTTTTATCATGTAAAGCACTTTGAACTGCCTTGTTGCTAAAATGTGCTAAACAAATAAACCTGACTTGACTAAATGACAAGCCATGTTTTCCCAAGCCATCACTTCTTTCACCAGAAGCTGTTTGGAATTGGCAGAAAAGATCTTTTTAGATCAAGACGGGACCATAAAAAGCCCTGTGTGGTTTTTCATGGTCACAAGCCACATAGGGCTGCTTGACCTGGCAAATGTGGCTCAATTTAAGGGAAAATATATTTATTGCTAAGAAGCTTCAGCGCAACAAAGAAATAAAATGACCTTGCTTTCTGTACCAAGTATCTGGTTCAGTCCACATTAAATTCAAATCAACACATTCAGGTCCAGTTACATACAGTTGTATTCAATCCAAATGACAGTGCAATACAGACTCATTAAGTCGATCATTTATTGCCACTTAGTAAAAGTAACCCATCTATGGAATCCGAGCTGATTGCACTGCATCGTAGACGCTGCAGCAATCTGTCATCCTGATAAAGAAATATGTGAGTGGAAAGGTGATAATGTTTGCTACTTTTCACATCGAAATAGTTCAGGTGAGAGCAGATGATATATCACAGTATTAATCAGAAACTGTCTCAAAAATTGTTGGTAATTATTTAGAAACGATTTTACGGTTCTTAGCAGTAAATGTCTTTATTCACTCATAAAGGCAACACTCAGAATGAGAAGACCTGAAGTCCATTCTGCGCTCCAGTTTAAGCATCTGATTTGAACAGAGCAGACAAGCGAGAGCAGCCTGCCCTAGAGTCATGTAAAATACAAAGGCATATACTACTCTATTAAAACCTCCTGATAGCACAGACTGGCAATGCACACATGCTCAGACTTTCACATGCACTCAAATCTTTGTACACACATTTGAAAACTCTCATGATTAAAATGACCATGTCGGATAGTATCACTGTGCAATTCTTGATTATGAATATATTTTCAATATATGAATCCGAACGTCAACTTATTAGTAGAAACAAGAAGCATCAAAGCCTTTGTTATTTCGTGCGAGTTGGGTAATCAGATCTGGGGATTAGTTTAAACTGTTTCCTCAACCATCACAGACCTGACCCAGATTCATAGCTGCAGTTTGTTAACCATCTTCCTGGCACCTCCTGGTCCCAACTTGTCATCTGGTATCCTTTGCACAACACTTCTGAGTGCACTCCTAAGTGTACTTAACTCTAGCAAGACCACATGTTCTTGTTACATTATTAAACCCTCCCAACAGGCTATCAAGTTTTTATTCTGCCTCCTGCTTCAAGTTGGCTTTTATAAAAGGTTCCCCCAGCTCTCAGCGAAGCCCCCTCCTAACCTTAGCTGACTTTTTACATCACTTACATTTACAGCTGCACCTCAGCAATGTATTTACACTGGACCCCAGAAGATTATATACATCAAATAAAAATGAACATACCGGGTTTTTTTCTCACTGTCTGAAATTAAATCACGCTAAACTTCTCTTGTTTTGGGTCAGTTAGAATTATTGAAGTTATTTCTATTTGCTAAATGCCATAATCACAGCAGAAAGAATAATCCAGAGATTCATGTGATAATGTCTTCAGTATTTGGTACTTATAAACTGTATGACTTGGGTCAAACCTTTTGGGTTTCCATCCACAAGCGTATCACAGTAGTTTGCTTGAGTTCTGGCCCATTCCTCCTGACAGAACTGGTGAGTCAGGGTTGTAGATGGCCTCACTCTCTAGGGCTGAAACGATTCTTCGAATGATTCAAGTACCTTGATTATTAAAATTCCTCGAGGAAAATTTACCTCGAAGAATTTTAAGTGAAGCCATAAGTAGGCTTCACTTATTTATGTTTTATTATTTAGCGCACTGTGTTCCGGCCAGAACATTATTTGCATTGCGTGGAGCTCTCACTTCAGTTGTTGACAAAAGCTAAGTGTTAGCGGCATAATGTTCAATTTTCAAATTCGGCCCATGGGGATTTTATTGATTGATGATAATGCCCAGGTTTTCATCGTTTTTGGGGGACCAATAAGCATCCTTAAAATGACTGGCGCGATGCCTGGAGTACGGCAGCCTTTCTCCTCTGGGAGCCACTGGCTGAAAGCGAATGGCGGGAAGAGCGCTGCAGGAGTATTTATACAGGTGAGCGTACAGACTGAACACGGTGGTCGGCTGAATAGTTGATGCTTATAGTGTAAGTGTAGCTTTACAGATGAACCACACAATAAATTTTATACCATCCCGGTCTGATCAAACAGGTGGCGGAAAGCATCGTGGCGGAACATGGCTGGTAGATTAGTTTCTTAGTGTGACGAACGAAGGTGCCATAAATATCCTGTATTGCTCCCCTCGTTCTTACTTTCGTCCCCTGGTCTACCGGTCCCCGGACTTACGTTCGGCTGTCCCCTGGTCTATTTCCTTCCCTCCACCCCCATCTTACATTTGTTTTCCCGTCGCCCCTCTTTGTGGTGGCCATGCAAAAACATTGACTTTATTGTCCTGAAATCACTTTATAACCTCTTTGGATGGTTGTTCTTTTGGAAGACCAGCGTGTGTCCAAGCTTTAACTGCCTGGCTGATGTGTTTAGATTTTGCTTCAATATTGCTCATGATGTCATCTGTTTTATCAACTGTACCAGTTCCACCGACAGCAAAACAGCCCCACAACATGATCCTGCCACCACCACTTCACCACTTCATAGCTGGGATGGTGTTTCCAGACTTAAAAGGGATCCTCCAAATGCAACAATGATCATTATGGCCAAACTGTTCCACTTTACTTTCATCAGACCACAGGTCATGTCTCCAAAAGCGAAGGTGTTTGCCTTTGGCTTTTGTTCTGGGGTCGATCTGCCCCTTTTGGACAAAAACCTGTTAATCTCTGGGACACAGCACCCATCCTTGAGTGGGATGATGGTCAGACATTTCCATCATGGCTATACTTGTGTTTAATTGTTTGAACAAAGAACGCAGCACCTTCACGCATCTAGAAATGGTTTCCAAGGATGAACCAGACTGCAGCTGTTTTTGTTCCTAATATCTTGACATTTTTATTTCGACTTTCCCATTGTGTTAAACAAGAAAGCGGTGTGTTCCAGGTGTGGCTTTAAAATGCCTTTTATGAGGTTCACAGTGCTGCAAGACAGAACAAAACAAAGTGGATATCTGCTCATCTCCTGTCTGTTTGTGTAATGTGCTTTCAGTGTGGTAATGAGCATGCCGTTTCCTTCTTCCTGGTGATCCAGAGGTTAAAAATGGTTATTTCTCTTTCTCTTTGTGAGCACCAAAATCTGTAAATGTGTGCAAACAACAAAACAAAACACTTGAAGCAGATCTCAGGTAATAGCTTGAATGGTCAACAGTTTCTCCCCGAGTTCTCCTGAGATCTCAGTGCAACTATTTTTGGACTCTGCTCAACCAGAATCCTCTTTTCTGTTACATTTTGTTGTCTTTCTCTCTCGCTTGCTTGTCTAAAATGTTCGCTCACCCCGAGCCACTTGTTTATCAGTCTAATGTTTGTTCCGGTCAGGGACAATATGTTCCATCTCCGAAGCAGTCCACTCAGTTATTCTTCATCTGGCCCTTAGGCTGTTCTAAGTCAGCCCATGTCCTAAAAACACCTTCCTCTCTGACCAATGGAGGGTTTTAACTATTAATGGCTGTTAAAGGTAGACGTTGTACAACTAAAGGAGACAAAAACAATAAATCTACAGTGGAAAAGTATTTTATAAATGCTGAATGCAAACGGAAATCATTCTAGGATGATTTATAACGTCAAGAAAAATGTTAATACTTTTCAAATAATAAATAATATTCATGATAAGTAAAGATTAATTCTGTAATGACATAAATAGTTATAGGACATTGCAAAAAGTATTCAACGCTATATTTTTCAACAACCAATAACTTCTTTGTATTTATTGGGATTTCAAGTGATAAAGTAACCCACAGTAGTACTTTGATGTGAAAGGGAAGGAGACAACATGTGACATTTCTGTATCCAAGACAAAACTTTTTACTGCAAATTACAACAACAAGTCTTTAAGGGCATGTCTCTATAGCTAAGGCTGACAGTTTTCCACATCCCTCTTTGTAATTATTTAAGTTTGAGCAGAACTGGATTGAAATAGTCTAATAATGTAAATTTTCAAATCAGATTCCCAATTGAATTTAGTTCTGGAAGTCGACTGGATTATTCTAACACATGAATAAGATCTCACCTAAACCGCCAGTTGACATTGTCTAACCGGAAGGTTAACCTTTGCCCCCATCTCAAATTTTTTGCAGTCTTTAACAAGTTTATGTTCAGGTTTGTCCTATCATCAAGCTTCCCTGTCCTTGGATGGGATGGTGTCATCAGGTTTTCCCCATGTAAAATCTCGTCAGACGGCCAGCGTTTTGATTTGTTTGCTGTGTTCTCCACTTGGTTTGTAGCAAACTGGATCTTTTGATCATCAACGTTAGCAAGAGATATTTGTAACATGTTTAAAAAGTATTCACACTCCTAAAAGCTTTTCCACATTTTGGCACCTTTTATTACGGTAAGCTATGCAATTTGTATTGAGTCCCCTTTACTCCAGTAATGCTAAATAAAACCTAGTTTAATTACCTTCAGAAGCCATCTAATTAGGAAATATTAACATGAAAATATGTTAATATGTTCATGTTAATATTGATATTCTTTCATGTCTAAAAGAATATCAATAAAAATATACAGCAAATCAAGTGCTTGAACACAATATATTTTCCATTCAGGGCTGAAGTGGCAAATATTAGTTTCTCTATTTGCACTGCACAGAGCTTTGTAGAGTTTGTTATTTTAGAAATGACAAAATCATAATGGAAATTAAACAGACAGACAAAAAAAATAATAAAATGAAAAAACATACACAAATTACAGCAGGAAAAAGAAAAAAAACTGCCTGGATTTGGTGCGGAGAAGTCCCTCAGACGTCCCGTTTCTTCTGGATCACTAAAAGCCTTGAAACACTTCTTGATTCAATGTTGCTGAGGTGTGTGGAGATGATAAATAAGTAAACAGGAAACATTTCAAGGCTAGAAATGCTCTTATTGCAGTGGTTTCCCTGTATGCCCTTTGGCAAAGCAACAGATGAACATGTGTCCCCTTTATGGAGAGTGTGTGTGCGTGTGTGTGTTTGAATCATGTGCTTGATGCACGACAGGTGAGATAAAAACACAAAAATATCTGTTTTTCACCATCGTTCCGTGATTTATCTTGGTTTTTTTTCCCAGTTCTAAGTCATGTAACGCCTACCATGTTCTGGGCTGATTACGACTTCATCTCCATCTCCCTGTCCTGTACAACACGTCTTTGAGATTTATTGCAATAGTTTAATAAGAAACACATAATCCAGTTTGTGTCTACATGCAATAAAAAAATTGTATGTCTGCTGCCTGATTTATGATGCTGTATCGGTAATCAATATGGCTCTTTTAAGTCCTTTGGATTCAGTGATTGATACTTGGACCGGTCAGCATATGGACCGGGAACCCGAGCTGTACGTCTGACCGTTCCCATATGGGTAACATTATATGCAGTGCAGTCAGTGCATTTATTGTTTGTGCTCAACTGAATTAGCTGGAAATAAAAGAGAAGAAAGCTGGAAATAAGACGTAGCATTTAAAGTTGGTGAGCACTAATAAAGCTTTACATCATGAAACTTTTGCCCTCATCCGTTGCTACATTCAAGAAAGTACCACAGTTTATTGTAGGGGAGTTCTTGTCTCTCTTTCATGTGAGAGTTGATTTGACAGCAGGGTTAGATGGAGATAAGACGATACAGAGGCCTCTTTTTGGTCATCTGTCAGCGGACAGAGACAAGAAGCCCTCTGACTGACATACTGGTGAGGGGCGGGAGAAAGGGCAGCTACTTTGATTGAGCTTTGATTAAATGTTGTTAACAATCCAGAGAACTGGTTGGGCCTTTTTGCAAACTTGGCTGGCACATGAGCAAAGTGACCACGAACAAAAGCTACAAAGAACTCCTCAATTGAGCTTCAGGGACACGAAGATCGCTCAACTGGCAGGAAAGCTGCTGCTGAAATAAACTGTCATGCTTTGCTGTCAATAGTATCTCTTGACAAAGAGTCAAGAATGCAGGTTATGTTTTTTGTTTTTTTTTTTAAAAAAAGCTTTTTGTGGAAAAGTTACATAAAACAAACATTTCCCTTTGAGTCGCATAAAAGAAACAAAATGTTGCGCTTGAAGTCACTTTTTTGTACAACACCCAGTGTTATACAAAAATTAAGTTGCAATTTCAGCCATCAACCTACCTGTGTCGACATCTTGCGAGGCTGCTCCAAATTATTGCGGAGGAATGTTTCATCCAAGGCGATGAAAGACAACAACTGAACTCATCTTATCAGCTCCTGGTGATCAGGTCAGATACTCAAATCCCTGCAGGATAAAAGCCGTCCAGAGAAGGAGCAGGTAAACACTGTGCTTGTTTCACAATATAAATGATCACTTAAAGCACAATTTGCATGTATTTAAGTTCAAAATTGTTCTTAATTCGTTCTGCTTTTTGGTTACAGAAAAAAGAAAAAAAGAATCAGTCACAGTACTCCTTTCACAGGATTGGAATATCATAAAACAATTCCATTTATTTTATTAATTTAATTGAAAAAGTAACATTTTACAATCAGAGATTTTATACTTTTTCTAAAATTTAATTCGGGCTAACTGATGAGGAAAATCTGAGAAAATGTATTGTTGCAAAAGATCAATAAATAGTCATGTTTGCAGTTCTATAAGTTCAAATTTCACCCAAGCTCTTGAATATGACTTATTCATTATTTTCTCAAGACCATCATACTTATTGCTCTTGCAACTTTTCCTTCCTCTCATTTGTTCATGAATTTTCTTGGATACAAAACTCTTTGAACGGCCAGCTTGTACAGCCACCTTTTTTTTTATGGTTTATAGAGGGTGTCGGTGACTTTCTGCCAGAGATCTGGCAAGTCTTACCCCTAATTGTGGAGAGAGAAACATGTCTATTAAAAATGTTATTTTAATGGTCTTACGTTGTATGCTAATTTTCTGAGAATAGAATGTTGCAGTTTTATTAGCTGTAAGTTATAAAAGACTGAAATATTTAAAAGGTGTCACTGAATATTTTCATGTTTTTAGTGGAATAGCATAAAACAAATTTTCAGTTATATTCTAATTTATTGACATGCATCTGTCGATCAAGGACTTGCTGCAACTGAAAAACTGACAAAATAAAAATATTTTAAGCTGATACTAAAAGCTTGAAATATCCAGCTTTCAATTGCTTTTGTTGTTGTTGTTGTTGTTGTTGTTGTAACAGCCTCGGGAGAAGTGGAAAATATCCAGCCCAGAAAAAAATGGAGTAACATGGAGAGCCTAGGGAAGAAACAATGCTGCGGTCACTTGCACAACGCGGGGGCTTGAGCTAACCTTGATGATCTGAGAGTTTGTGTTTGGGATATTCAGACTCTCTTCACATCCACAAAAGTTCATAATCAGATCCTTTCATCCATCACCCTTAACTTTAGCTCTCTACACAGATTCTCTATCAGATACAAGTTAAGACTCTGGCTGGACCACTCCAAAACATTTTTTCCAGTCAGAAAAAAAAGCATGCCAGTAAAATTAAAAGATTGTTTTGAACTTAAATCTGACAGGTGTATGAATATTTTTTAGCCGGATTTTATAATTATTCAACAAATGAGATTACGCATTACTTTCAATGTTGTTCAAATGAGAGGTGGACGCTGAAAGGATTGGAAACAACTGTAGCATAGAATTAAGTTTTATTGTGTGACACTGACAGAGTTTTACAAACTTGTGCTGATGATGAGATGAAAGGAGATTCATAACAAACAACTTGGGGTTCATAGCTAAGCACTGCTATCATTGAAAACCTCAATACTGTTTATGTCAAACATTTGTATGATTCTCAAAGTAAATACTGAAATGCATTGTACTGAGGTGTAGCGTCCTGATACATGGTGAAAAACTGCATCGTCTAACATTTTTCACAGCCATCCTTTCTATTGGATGATTTATTGATTCTGTGGGTCTATAAATGCAACAAAAAGGCTTTTGAACACAGTCAAGCACGAACACAGGGATATCAGATCTTACAGTCTTTTATTCTGTGCTCAGGGCTGCACTGATTGCAATAGATTTCAGATGAGGTTCAACACTTTGAAACTGAATCTATGACCGGAGGGTTGAGAAGAAGGCAAAGAGAAATAGAGAGTGTGAGGGTGACAAAACTTGTAGTATGCAATGAAAAACAAGTAAACAATATAAAATGATATAATAAAAATAAAGGAGACTTTACTTGGTATTACTCTGGGTGCTAGTGTGCTCTTTCCATCCACATGATAACCAGATTCCTAATAAACAGCCTTGACACATTCACAACAGCTCGTGTTTTCCTGTGTGCGCAATTCAAGAAAGATGTATTCATAACTTGCCGCTCATAATCCAATCTGTGACTGATTTAGCTGTCTACTGCCCAGGAGCCAGCCAGGCGCTACGGGATACTCCATCCAACACTCTGCTTTCCCTACTCCAGGACACTGAGACACTGGGATACCCCCGCGGGGCCTGGGCCAAGCCGGCGCAGGGCTGATCACCTTAGTCTAAAGTGACGTGACTGCAAAACGCAGAGACGCACACACTTTGGGTTGTGTGCGTGCCGAGGACTTTCAGAGGCAATGCTGCATTAAGTAAGGATGTGTGCTTTGGCATGTGGTGTAGAGTGTCGTCCCTGAAGGGGCTTGAGAGGTGTGCGTGTGTTTGATCTGCCGTACGTATTTAAGTCTCTGAGGCCGTGTGAGATTGAGTGTTGTATGTTTTGGCATGTTCACTTGAATGTAAAAGAGACAAAAAAAGAAGAAGAGAAAAAAAAAAAAGAGTCCAAGAGAAATTATTCACTGCATAGTAACGCCGCATTGGAACGGGCTGAAAGACGTCTATAACCACACAAAATACACAAAAGGGAAATACTTGCTGGCATTAATCCTCAGGCAATGGATTGGAATAGCCTTTCCCTCAATGTCTGGACAATAATCATCACTGTGATTTTCACCACCGTCTTTCAAATGTTCCTGGCCATTGCCTTTGGCTCTTTTTCATATGACATACAAATACTCCCTTTGTTGCTGGGCTTATGAAAAATAAATCACAGCCTAAAAACATACGGAGTGATTAATACAACTCATGAGTAAAAACTTCAAGGCTAACAAAGTAGAAACATCCCAAAAATAACATAAAACTCAAGCATCCGGCGCCCTGCAAAAGTAATGATACACATTTGCATCATAAAAATCTCTTCAATGTATTTCACTAGGATTTAAGCACATAGAGTCCCCATGGAGAGGTTCGTCTGCAGCAGTCAGGGAAGAGGCGGCCTGTTAGGGTCTCCAATCCGTCACAGATCAATACAGGGACACACAGGACATAGAATCTTAGCCACACACACGGTCATATATAAGCACAATTTAGAGAGACTAATTAAACTATCAAGTATTGTATCTATATTTATGGTACACAAGAGACTACAGATGAAAGCTAGTCTTCATGGCTAATTCTGCCATAATATGACTGTGATGGAAACGTTCCAGTTTCATGCAGGAAGACCCAATTCTGGATTTAAGCCCGAGATACATATGTTGCAAGGCGACAGTGCTCACAACTGCACGACTATGCAGCCCCTTCACAGGTCACCTAATTACATGCACAAATTAGTAATTAGAGTCCATCTGTGTGTGGTTTAATGTCCACATAAATCCAGCTGTTCTGTGAAGGCTTCAGAAGTTTGAAAACGTTAGGGATCAACATGCATCACAAAGACCAAGAAGAACAGAAAACTGTTTACAGAAAAAGATTATGAATAGTAATAGTAAGTAAGCAATATCTCTAATACTGAGCATCCACTGTTCATTCTATCACCTGAAAACAGAAATAGAAATAGCATTACTGAGGGGCAAAACTCTATCACAATCATAGAAGCGGCCAAAAGACTCATGGTAACACTGAAGGAGCTGTAGAGCTCAACAAATCAGGTGGGAGAAGAGCTTTTAGTTGGCTACTTTAAAAGTTCAGCTTGTGCAAAAAAGTGACATGACTGTAGAATTATTGAAAGAAAACAATAAGAGATCTTAGTAGTAGTGGACAAATTAAACATAAAAAAGAAGATGATCAGTCATTAGGAGATCAAAGTTGAACTTTTTTGATCCACATGCAAAATATAGTAGAAGGTTTGAACCCAGCAACCTGAACAAATCATCCCAATAATAAAACAGAGAGGTTTTTTTTTTTAGTATGGACAGTGAACCTCATTAGAGTTAAGGGCAGATGGAAAATGTTGCGATCAGATTGGATCAGTGGAAGTCCAATGTAAAATACAATGAAGAATCTGCAT
Organism: Brachyrhaphis terrabensis; assembly: GCA_903067065.1. Classification (NCBI taxonomy): domain Eukaryota; kingdom Metazoa; phylum Chordata; class Actinopteri; order Cyprinodontiformes; family Poeciliidae; genus Brachyrhaphis; species Brachyrhaphis terrabensis. The sequence goes on along the minus strand of CAEGAG010294224.1, from coordinate 21,275 downwards.
CAAGGTTTGAAAAATGATGTTCAAAGGTGCTCTCCAGCCAGTCTCACTGAGCTTGAGCTATGTTGCAAGGAAGAATGGGGAACAATCTGCGTCTCTAGACATGTAAAGCAGGTAGAAACATGCACAAAAAGAACTGTAATGCTACCAAACCTGTGATGACAACAGGGCACAAAGTACACCACAATTCTTAGATATGAATTAGTAAGAAAACGCTATGACTTGTCACTTTCCATTCACTGCAAACTTATGCATCAGTTTGAGTTGGTTTGTCAGAAAAATCAAGTATATTTCTCTCTAAGGGTGAATCATTACAAAAACATGAAAAACGTGAAGAAGTTCAATGGTGCTTATTACTGAATGTTTTTTCAAGGCCTTGGGAGTTAAGTAAAAACCAACAGAAAAACATCCTGAGTCCAGAGGTTATGTTAACTAGAGGGTATTGTTGTTCCCTAGATCTCTCGCCTCTCACCCCGCCGTAATGAATATGAGGGCCCTAATAGACCCTGAGTCTGACCTCCAATAAGTGCTCAACGCTTGGAAACATGAATTGCCGCCTTCAAAGCACGGCTACTTCCTGAGTAGATGCTGTAGATGCTGGCTTTTCCCTGAATGTGTGAAATGTGTGTGCACAAGTGAGAACATACGCACACTCGAAACCAATAAGGCAGAGGTGACGGGCCCCTCAAGTGCTGAGGAGAACCAGGAGACTCCAGGCTCCCGCAAATTTCAAGTAACAATTATTTATAATTGCAGGGAAATATAGGCTGTGTGTGCATAACAAATAGTTGAGTGGGGAAGCAGTATAAAAAGTCAGTACATAAACAAAATAAATAAAATTGTGGTTTCTGATCAATATCTAGTGAAGAGTGGTGATGGACATGTTTCTGGAAACATAAAGAAGAAGAAAAAAAGATTGTCATCCTGATACATTTTTCAAGATTTTCATGTGAAACCATTGTTGTGCTTAACTTGCGTCAATATTATTTAATCTGAAAAACTCCCATTAAAAGAAGAAAATGTTCCATCGTCCACGCCTCCTATAAATTATGTCAGTAAATGTGCACTTCTGCAGGCTTCCTCACACAGGACACAATCAACTGCAATTAATCTGATCAATGGAATGTTAAACGGCGTACAGGATATGCAGGACTAAGTGCCCTCGAGCCCCATCGAGGATATTCGAGGTGATGGAGAAAAACCATGTCCACATCTCCTTAGGGGACTAAATCTCTCCCATGTTAGATAAATTAGTCTGGGTTAGTACCTGGACTTCCTATAGTCAACTTGCAACCTTTTGATCTCTAACTACAGCAAAATGGATCCAAGCTGATGAATTTGTGTTCCCCGGTTATGATTGATTATGTGGACGCTTAGGATGGAAAGGCCTGCCAGAGTTTATTTTCTGGGATTTATTTTTTTTCCCCCCTTGTTTGGTTGCAAAGAGCTTGAGCCTAATTTGAGTATTTAAATAAGCTAAGAAACAACAAAGGGAACATGAATGAAGCATTATTCTGAAGGACTAGTTTTCATTTAACTGTAGAGCATGAAGTTGTTGTGTGTGAGAGTCCTGAGAACAGCCCTGAGCTGGACAGTGGGCAGATCCGAACCTTAAACGATGACTCTAATGAATGAGGCAATAATGATCTCGTCTGCAGCGGCTGGTTCCCATACAGACTCCGAGAGACGGACAGCCGAGCTGGAGGCTAAAACACATTGCATAAAGCAAAAACACATGGTGAGAAGGTGCTGGCTGTGTGTGTTTTAAGTTCTCACTCTCCTTTTTCCCCTAATTTAAGTTTTTTTTTTTCTAAAGGCAGCTAAAAGCTCTATCCATTTTTACATCAGTGAATGAACTATATCATTTATGTAAGAATAAATATACATAAATTACCTAAAACTATCTATTTGACAGTTGTAGGGAAAAAAACATTCAACAATTAAGAAAGGGGAAGGCACAAAAACTAAATATGAAATGTTTTAAAAAAATAAAAAAAACTATTCGACTGGAATGGTTGCCATGGACGATGACTTACAATTGAAGTCTATCTATGGACTTCACATAGTAGTAGACATATTTAATTTCAGGGATTTATTACTCCCTCCAGAAACTGTGGCTGGGACAAAGAAGTATACGGACTTCACAGAGAAGTCCGACTTTATCTAATTAACCATGTTAGGAAAAGTGAAAGTAGTTTACCCATAAAGACCTGGTGAAACTCATAATGCCAGTTGTTTGACTGCCGCCCTTTATTGTGTCCAGCACAACCCAAGTCAGGCCTGTGTGATATGTTGTTCAGCCAGCTTTAAAAACCAGGACCTGTTTTCACATACACACCCTGCTAAATTTATTATTACAGCTTAGATTGATTGTAGACCATCCAATTTTTTTTTACTGGTTTAATGGAAAGTGGTTTTATCCAACTATTTAAGTTTTCCAACCATTTACTGTGGTGTTATCAGTGACGGTGAGTCTGCTGTGACCCGCGTTCGTCTTTGTCATCGAACACAGTGCTACATCTCCTCAGAACCAAGAAGAGAGCAGCTGAACGCTACCCTCAACATTTTATGATGTTCAAAGCAATGCATTAAGCTTATAATTCGAGAGAACAATTTATTAATAAAATGCTCCTAAAAAAAGTTACATTTTAGGATTGTTCCATACAGCCCAGATTGACTGAAACCTCATCAAATGCTTTTTTTTGTGCTAAACTATCAACAAGTAAAATCAAAATAGAGAGCAAAGTTAGCATTATATTTCAGCAAACAGCTCCAAATAAAGCCACTGCGAGCAGGAGCTGGACATTACTTTGTTTAGAAACACAGCAAAATGTGTCTAGTTAAATCATTGACAAAGCTGTGCTTCTTCCAGGGTACATGCTAATAGCAAGTAGCTTGTGTTAGCTTATGCAATCCTGTGCTGTAGATGCATATTGAAGCTGATCTGCAGAAGCTCTGCATGGGACAAATATCTGTTGCTAGAAACGAAAACAGATAGAGGAGGTCGATCGATCTTAACCCAGCTCTGGCAGAACAATTTCTATGTTTAATCAAAACAAGATACTAAAAGTTTCTGGAGGTAAGATGATCATAACATCTAAATAACATCCAGCCTAAAAAAATATTAAACTGTCCTTTGAAGAAAAGTAATAATAAAAGTAATCTTTCATGTAAATTCACTTACATTTAGTGTTATCCATAAAATTAATGTGAATGGTTCTTAAAATGTAGTGCTTCATATAGTGAAGCTTTGTTTTGCACATATACTAAGCTCTATATGCTAACGTATTAGTAAAGCCATTCACAATTATGCAGTGAGTAGGTCACCAGAAAAAATAATGCATTCAAATATACTTTCCGTGTGTGACACTTATTGAACTAATGTCTGCAAAGATTATATACTATAGATAAAAATTTTACTGTAAAATATTTCGGAGACCGCCAGATGGTTTGAATTTGTCCATGACTAGATGGTTTTGCTTGATCTGTGTCAATAATGTCACATCTAGAATAATTTCCACCATGAGTTTAATAGAAAACTGTCTCTGGGAAAAAACATTTTACTTCAATATATATATATATATATATATATATATAATTAGGATTTTACTCTTTAGTGTAGCAGAGCCCTTGTATATTTAACTCCTTGAACAAACTCACTAAATAAAGAATAAATACAATCAGATCCACTTTTAGTGCCAACACCTTTCATCCCTCTATCAAAAGCCCCACCCCCACGGGTGTTACTATGGAGATGACTAAATTCATATCATATGCATGCATGCATTTGTGTGGCTGATGCGCTCAGGGCTGGGCAGCAGGCGGAGGGGATGACTGGGGAGAGCGGGGCGTGACACAGAAACGTATTCTACTTAAAATGCTAATTTTACATATTTAATGCCACCGAGCAATTTCTGTTGGGAGCTGAGCAGAGAAGCAGTGAAGCAAAAGGAGAAGGGGGAGTGCACTTATACACTCAACTGTGCAACAGGAAGGGGGAGGAGGAAAGCACAAATTCCCTACTCTCCACTTAACTCATTTATTCATCTGTTTGTAACCCTCTCCCAGCCTCTTTTCTCTCAGCTCAGCTCTCATCCCATCACTCTTCTTGGCTCTCAGCATCTTGACCGCTTTATATAATTGTTTTCAGTGTGTTGAAAGTAAAGTGCCACCAGAACAGCACTCATAATATCTGGAATTTTTGAATTAAAAAAAAAAGGATAAAGGTGAAAAAAGGAAGCCTGTGTTTTGCTAAAATTGTTGAAGGGCCAGTTTCATTATGCATTTTCCTGTGCAGAACTCTTGCCGTAATTTTTGAAGATTAGTTCAATATCCTGTCGTTCTCTCAAGGTCTCGTCCTGTTGGGCTCCTTGACCTCAGCTAACATGCAGCCATCAGTCGTTTCATGGTTGATTGCAGCTGTTCCAGGATTATTCGTGTTGTTTTTGGGGCTAAAGGTAAAACCAGATTAGCTCGACTTTGGATCTATCAACTCAGCTGGAAGGCAACAGGACTGGTTCTCACGGAGAGAGCACTAACACACGAATACACACTCTACAAAACACACACACATACAGAGTTGCATTTTCGTTTCTTCGGAGGTTGATTTCCTGGAGACTTTTCTTGATCCAAATTATAACCCCTGCTTATGTAACAGTTTTTAAACCAGCACAAACCTAAATCCTAACCAAATCTATAGTTTAATGGTTTTAATGATGAATGTCAGAAGAACTTTGTCCAGTAAAAATTCTACAGAGGAGGGTAAGAGTCCTCAATGTGGCTGTATAAATAGATTTAGGTGAATGCAGAACAATTACTAATCCCCAATGTCACTCAATCAATGTAACAATTATCTTTAACATTAAATAAAAAAAATGATACTTCCTTGAAAAGATTTTAGTATGCCAATTAGTGTGTCAATTAGTGTGCCATTAGAGAAATATTCTAGATATACACCTGCCTAGCTAAGATTGTAAACTATATTTGGTTGAAAATATCTCTAAATATCTCAATTGTGAACAAACATTTCAATATAAATTTAGCATGAAAGAAAAACAATTGATCAAATTTCTGAATTTTGGATTGAACGTTTTAGATATATTTAAATATCTCTAGGTGTGATAATTTACTGAGCTAATTAGAAGTGTTTCTACTCCTAACTAGCTGCATAGATGGTTTGGCAGAACAAACAGTATGTCTCTGTCATCCATTGAATCCCAGGATCACCTTGTTGTTGTCAGTGTTAACCGTCTACAAAGGGATGTTGGCTCGGCTACAGTAATTGTATGAGTATTCATGTTTGGCAGTCCTGGTTTGGAGTTATGAATCTTGCTGAAAATGTCTATAAGAAATATTTTTCAAGTATTTATTAGACAACCTTCCAGTCATCTATCCAGGGAGGAGAAGTGATGAACTAGGTCTAGGTCAAGTCTCACTGACACATGTGGGAAGTGAAGGTTGGCCCCTGTGGGCTGATCCTGTAGAGAAGCTGCTGAAGCTCAGATTGATGGAGCAGTAAATCCTGGTTTTGATAGAAATATGTTGGAATACACAAAGCCCCACAGCAGGTTGTGTATGGAGCACCATCACTGCTGTTTGGTCCCAGCCATGAAGGACTAATCTACATAGAGGAAACAAAGAGACTGGTATAAGAACAATCCCACAATGCACTGCATAAATCCACTTTCAGCTTCTAGGAGAAGAAAGAGGAGTAATTTCAGCAAAGAAAACTCTGTGATGTCATCAGAAGTATATAACTGGAAGAGGAAGGACTTCCTCCTCTATCTGTCCACAGGCTGCATGGGACGGGAATTTGCACCTAGATCCCACCTCGCTAGAAGAGCAGGACAGCTTCTTCTTAGAAGTCCTGGATCCAAAGTAAATATCCAGTCTACTGTTTGCGTTGGGGCACGGCCAAGAAGCAAACTGCTGCCATAAACAATTAATATTGTTATCGCTGCACTTAAAATACACATAGGTCTTAAAGGGATTCATAAAAGCAAAACATAAGCTTCTTTATATCTGCTTTAAGCTGCCATCTTGGGAATCAAGTCAAGTGAAGTTTATTTGTATAGCAAATTTCAGTAACAATGTGGTTCAAAGTGCTTTACAACATAAAATGACAAAACTGTGGCGGTGTGGGTAGAGTAGTCGTCTTGCGATCGGAAGGTTGTAGGTTCGATTCCAGCTTCCTTCTGCCACATGTCGATGTGTCTCTGGGCAAGGCACTTAACCCTACCAAACTGCGCATCGGCGTATGATATAAACAATGATGAAACAAGTGGGTTTTAAGAATTGATCTAAATTCTTAAATCAATTCTTAAAATGTTTTGCAAAACAGCAGTTTTGTAGTTTTCTGGAAGTTTGTTCCAGATTTGCAGAGCGTAGAAGCTGCTTTTCCTTGTTTGGTTCTGGGGATGCAGAGCAGACCAGAACCAGAAGACCTGGTTCTTCTTGGTAAACAAGTTTAAACTACCTGTTATTTTAACATAAAGCTTTAAAGGTCTGTTCTCCTTATTTATTTATTCATTTATTGCAAACCAGGACAGGAACCACGAAAAACGCCTTTATAAAAAGTACACTATGTTGCATATAAAACCTTTAGTCTTAATTGGAGCAGCCTTCTGTATCATACTGGCTGTTCACCCCAGCTGTAGAGCTTAATGGAGTCAGTCAGTCCTGGGTCTCTCTAGCTGATGAAGTCCATGGCTGGCTGGAGCCACTGACAATATGTGATCCTGACAGCAAAGCAATCTGCCTCTAAAGTCCCTGGTTTAACCGTCAGCAAATGTGTATTGGTCATTTTGTGTGTGCATTTAACCCAGTCAACTGACTTTTAATTTCCAATATGTGTTTGCCTGTCAGACGATGTGGAGTTATTTTAACCTCAAAGACCCACGTTTGTGAACCTAGGGTTTTATAAATTGGTGGTTAGCCTGAGGTATAGATCTCTCAGCATAGATTGTCACTCCAGGGCTGTGAGTGATAGTGATGGGGCAAGATAAAAGATGTACAACATCCGTACCTAGAGATTAGCCTTGTCTTTCTCTATGCATTACTTTATGCTTCAAATTGTGGCACAAGTGGACAGAATAATGGTAACCTTCCCCTATATCATGTGCCTTGCACTGTCATTTCTGAGTGATGCCCTTATGGTCATTAAGGACTCAAGTGAGCGTGCCATCTTGGCAGTCACAGATGTCTCACCACTATTTTAGTCTGAGTAAAGACAAATAACATAAGTTAAAACTGGCAGGTTAACCTTTTCAATTATCTTGTAGCCATGAGGAGAAACATGGTAGAGTGTTGATGCAATGTGGCATGGGGACAATTGAAATATCATTGCACCCATATCCTGGGGCCTACACACACTGCATCTCTATGAGACGCAGTATAAAAATGCCCAAACAAAACAGCTGGAGCTCTGTTCCAGTACACGTTTGAAAAGTTCAACTCGCCAGTTTCGCTGTTCTCTCTGTGGCATAGTCCTCAATAAAACCATCAGCCATGAAGAACACACGCACACAGACACTGCAAATCTCTATGCGTGGCCTGCTAGACAATCCTCCCACAGGCACCAGTCCAGCCCATGAGGTCATCGCCTGCCGAGACCCAGGATTATAACTCCAAAGGAGCCCTTGGAAGCATGCAGTTATGCGTTTTGACAGCCCAGCAGCCTGATTAATCCCACTGTTTGCTAACGCTAATGCTAAGCTAATATTAGCTTTGTAGTGAGCCTAAAGGTGTCCTTTTCAATAGCCGGCAGGCTAAGCTTTGGCAGGCTAAGGTAGAGCTATTCTTATTTGCCTTGTTGAACCTCTGCATTGTCAATTCAAATGATGTAACTCAGCATGAGAGATTTATTATCATGTAATAAGCTCAATGCCTAATGCTAACAGAGGCTCACTTTGGTCTAATGCAAGATTAAAGAAGGTCATATGCAGAGGATTTGGCTTTAACTTGTTTAACAGCTCAAGGAAAAACTGAAAAGGGTGAAATGGAAGAGTACAGCTTACACCCATGAATAAACCTCTTTAACAAACTGAAGTAGCTGGTGTTACAAGTGGTAATACAGACACCTGCATAGAATTTTCTCTACAAATGTCTATATATTGAAACTTTTTTTCCCCCCTCATCTGACCAGAGTCAGTTCGTTGAACTGATTTTACTTCGGGGTCTCAGGATGAAGATGATTTCATACAAATGTATGCAAAGCTTTTAAGACTTCACAATTCTACATTATTGTGTGTTGGTTTATGAAGTAAAACCACAATAAGATGTACTGGATGTTTGGTTCTAATGTTACAAAATGTGTACTAGTCTGTTTTGATGTCCAACCCGTCAGAATTTTCTGCGGAAAAACAGATTTTGGTTTAGTAAATTTTGTGGCATTTATATTTATTTAAATATAGCTCAAACTTCATAAAGTACTTAATATAAAGCTTCAGGAGATTTTCTTAACTTTCAGAGTCTGATATATGCTAATGTGTTAATTAATTTCATGTGTTTATGTTACATTGATCTTTTTTTGTAGCCTTTTTATATAGCAGCTCTGTTACTTTAAGCTTTAAAATTGCTTAAGTCACTAAAGATAATTAGGAAAAAAATATGAGGGAATTTGTTAAAACTTTTACAAGAGGCTAAATTCTATTAAATCAACATTTCCTTTTAAGAATACAATTCATTTGTTGTGTATTTTTTCATACAGAAACAATTTGTATAAAACATTGCTGTAAAAATGATCCTATCCTCAGCATGCATTTCCCGTTAATGCTTCAACTACTTGGTGGTTTTAACATCAATTAAAATCCCAGCACCACTTGCTGAGCTGTGCTCTGCATTGTCACATTGTGTTGTGTGATCTTCCATGGTGATGAGTAATGACAAAAAGCACCAAAGTGTTTCTCTGCAACACACAGACACGCACACAAAGAGGAACACAAGCTCTTTCGCATTCATGCTGTACATAAACGATGCAGACGTGTCCCCAACATACTGCCATTACAACAAACATGGTTGCATACACAGCCTTTTAAACTAAAGCTTCACACATGCCTGGACAAGCAAACAAAAGTACAAGATAAGATCTGGCAGAGCAATTATATGAGTATCCTGAAAAAGGAGGTTGAGTTATCTCACACAACTCTCTCTGTCTTCTTTTTTATTTAATATTTTGAGCTTCATTCTGTCTGCGTTAACGCATCTCAGGGCAAACAGGCGGCGGCCAACGGCTCTGTTCTGTGACATCTCATGTCATCCCAGAGCATCTGCCTCCCTCTAATCGGCTTTGACAAAGCAAATACCTCATGAGAGTTTACGCTGCTTGGTTCAACTTGTCAGTTGTCTTCATATTACAGAGCAAATTGTGCAGGATTAAGGTTCTTTGCCTTAACAGTCATGAATGATGACAAAACCTTAAAAAAAATTTTTTTTAAATTTAAAAAAAAGCTCTAAAGATGATCTGGTACAAGATTTTTGATATCCAGCAACAATTTGAGCTTTAAGTGAGCATGTTTCACACACCATAAAGCTGATAATAAAGCTTGTCCCCATCTTGGCTGTTTGTGTGTGTTCAGTGATGCTGACAGTGTGCGCTCACTGGTGCGTTCACATACTCTTGCATGACAGCTAAAGTAGCTTCGTCTAACGGCCCTGATGTTTCTTGCCATTTGCCTTCAGGGATTTTTTTCTCATTCTCTCTTCCTTGCTGACTTTTAAAGTGTTCCTCTGCTTTTTTCCTATTCTCCCTGAGGAAACATGACCAACAAAGCCTGGCATTATAGAGAGCAAGGCCAATGATCTTAGTGTGCATTTAGTGAGCCATCGTGGACGTAGCCTTTTGGTCCATTTACACGGGATCTCTGTTGTAACTGTGCTGAGGTACAATATTAGATCATTTAATGGTCTGAATGCCACTGTTTACAGGGATGCTGTTTACGACCTCCACAGTATAAATAAACAAATAAAACATTCAATAAGGAAGCAGAACATGCAAACTAAAAAGCACAGATTCTTTACCAAGGACAAGTAGGATAATCCATTCTTCTCTGGAATAAATTGAAATGAACAGCATTGGCCACTAATATAACCTCAGTGATTTTTATTTCAATACTAAACATTTTTTAATCTAATCAGCTTGGTCTTTTTCCCCTTTTCAAAATAAAACCTAGATTATTTCTTTCAATGAAAAAGCTAAATGTACACATTTCCCTTGGAAAGTGGCCTACTTTTGTAACTAAACAGCAGATCTTTGCTGACATTTTTACGAAAATACAATCTGGCACTATTTTGTATGTTCAAGCACTATGGTGTATGTTGCAGTTATATTATATATAACTGCAATATATGTAGTTATGTTGCATGTAGCAATATAACTACATGCACTGATCAGGCATAACAGTGTGGCCTCTTACGCTCCCACCTATCCATTAACTTATGCTTTTCTGGAGTTGATTCGGGGAGGCAACAGTCTAAGCAGAGAGGCCCAGACTTCCCTCGCCCCAGCCACCTGGGCCCACTCTATTGCGGTCCCAGGCCTGCCAAGAAATATAGTACCTTAAGCTTCCTTTGGATCTTCTCCCAGTGATTACCAGACACCCGAGCCACCTAAACTGACTCTTCTCGAAGGAAGAGGAGCAGCATCTCTAGTCTGAGCCCCTCATGAATGACCAAACTTCTCACCCCGTCTCTAAGAGAGAACACAGAAATCCCCCAGAGGAAACTCATTTCGGTCGCTTGTATCCACAATCTTTATTATTCACTACCCAGAGTTCATGATCACTGATGAGGATAGAAACATAGCTCAACCGGTAAATCTCTCTTCACCACAGCAGAACCTCATCCTTGACCCCTTTTCTGGATCATGACTTTGGTCTCATATTTGGATCCTCATCCACTTCACACTCGACTGTGATCTGCTCCCACCAGAGATCATGATCTCATGAAGCTAGTAGGACCTCATCATTTGCAAAAACGTAAAGACCTGATCCAAAGACACCAAAATGGATTCCCTCAACACTGAGGCTGCTTCTAGAAATTCTGTTCTTAAAGGGTATGTATGGAGTCGATGACAAAGGATCCAAGTCTTACCAGAAAAGAGCTTAAGTCATATGAATAAGTTACAATAACTTGTAACTTATTGCCAGCAATATGGATCAAGCTCTGGTCTGGCACCAGACCAGTGACCTTACTGTATGGCAGTAAGGTCACAGTAAGGTTACTGTATGGCAGTAAGGTCACTGTGTGGGGCGCGCCCCCTAGTGGGGGGGCGCAGTGCCATTGCAGGGGGGGCACGGGAAGCGGTATGGATGAAAAAAAAAAAAAACAGTTACACAAAAGTGTTTAACTGTAAAGATTGTTAGTAGTGTGTTTTGTTGCAACCTGAAGTGTGAAATAAACTTCAGTGGAGTTTGAAAACAAAATATGTGCATAGGTTTATGGTTAAATGATGTGTGAGCCCGGTATATATATATATTTTTTTTTTAATGGAATTTATTGTAATCTATGGGGGGCCCAGAAGAAAATCTTTGGGAACCACTGCTGTATGGGGTACAGTAAGGACCTGTACCCCATACACCTGAAGTACCTTCGACAACACTTCTTGAGAGACACGGTCAAATGCCTCTTTCAAGTCCACATAACACTGGTTGGGCACACCCCGATGCACCCTCCAGGACCCCCCAGAGGGTGCAGAGCCGGTCCAGTGTTCCACCAGGATGTGGTCATGGTTGGACGGATAAGTCCAATCCGTGGAGGTCCCACTCAAGTTCCGCTGTCATCTTAGTGCAAGATACAACAGTACACTTTCATTCATCTTGCAGAGTCCATGCCTCGATGGGCCAGAGTTGTTATGGCAGCAAAATTGGAACCAGCACAGTTAGGAAGTTCATAATGATATGTATGATTGGTTGAATCCAAATAAGGATGAATTCTGGATAAGAGAACATGTAAACATCAATTTGACAATGACAATCTTCAAATAGTTACACTTTTGTACAAAAAAGGAGAAGTTTGGTAAAAACTTATCCTTTGTTGTCAAATGCTAGGTTCCAGTTCTTTTCTAGGCAGAGTACAAATGCACTTATATTTATGTACCTAATAGGAATATTGCATGCACTATTTCTCAGCATTGCATAAGGAATAGAAGTAAAATGGTCTTGAGCTACAACAGAATAAAGCACATCTAATGCCTCAGGGACACAACCACTTAAACCAGCTGCATTTTACTTCATCTCCACCCATGAAAACCAAAAGAATGAAGGTTGAAGGGAGGTAAAGATGAAACAGTTATGACTGAACACTGTAAAGATAAGCTAAGAGCACTCCCTCAAAGAACAGATAAGAGAGACAATACCAAGTGGAGTGCTGAGAATAGCCTAAAATGTTTATTGCATGTACTGACATTTATATTGAATGACATCTCAACTCGAGCATTTGACTTTGTCACCCCGATTTAACATCAGTGAATCAGACATATTTAAAACTATCTCGAGTGAAGCTTTTGACTGTCCAACCATGAATAAATCAGAGATGCCTGTAAGGACTCAAAATAAATAATCCCGTTTTCTCGGTAAATGTCTAAATAAATGTATCTTGTTTTTTTCCCCCCACAATTGCACCATTTGACAATTATTTGTTTTCTTCCTTTATTAGTTTTGCTCATTTCTATTTTTAACTGCAATGAGAAGTACCAGAATAATGCTTTTTTATTGGGTTGCATTTGCAGTAGTGAAATAGCTAGTTCAATGAAAAAATTAGATTTAATTAAGAAAACCAAGACAAACTTACAAAGATTCAAATATGTGATGTGCAGCGTGGCAATCATGGGTGGAGTGTAACAGAATGAACCAGTGGAGAGCAAAGGAACCACAGAGGACACAACACATGCATATGCCTGACAATCAGTCGCTTTAAAATGCTAGGCAAGACACCAAACTGATAAGAGAGCCAGTGCAATCACTCACAAGGACATGTACCATGACTTCCACTCTCAGTACCACACTGACAGGTGAGTGGGGGCTGGCCTGGTGGAGAAGAAACATGGCTAGATGCCCAACAAGCTCATCAAACTTGCTGGCCATTTGGATTGTGGAAAATTAATGAGTTTCTCACCAAAAATGTAGGCAATCAATATGCTTGACTATGAAATCTCAACTGTCCGTGGACAGTGTGAGCGGAGTCTGTGTGGTTCACAGAATACATATAGTAAGCCTGAGTACATGGGAGCAGTTTTAAGTTTCGTCACTGTGCCACATAACTGCTTAAAAATAAAAAAGAACGGGGTGGAATGGAACGAAAGGAGGAAATTACAAAGAAATTGTGGATAAAAGAGGAAAGGTCACAACACCAGTTTGATATTGAAAACAATAAGCTAATCAAAAATTATTGATATAGACTAATATCAAAACTTTATACTGTTACAGGTTTTAGAGCCGTATTGCCCAGCCCTAGTTCTCAGTAATGCCCAAGCAATTCATTCCTGAGTCATTTCAGACCAAAGATAAATTTGCCTGCGTATATTACATAATTCCACAACTGGACCCAATGTTTGTCTTCTTTTACTTATGCACATGGTTAGCCTATTGCAAAACCTTAAAAGCAGAGACAATTTGATTAATAAAACTATCGTGAACTTTTAGTTTAAAGCCTATTTGAAAGTATCAGGTTCTAAACTGGCACACCAGTTTTTCCTGTAAACGCATATCTCTACATGGTGTAGCTATCTGTCTGTGAGAAGCTGCCGACATAAGTTGCCCTAGGAAGTCAGCATAATCGCACACAAATGGTACAGAGCTGTGTCAAATTTCACAAGTATCGTTGGTGCTTACGGCTACTCCGTCCCAGCCTCTGACCCCTCGGAAACCAGACACTGCCTGTTGTGGTACAGCTATATGGCAACAATGGCACTCTTACCAAATCAAAAGCAGATTCTGTCTTTAGAAATCATGAGCAATAAAAAAAAGACATTATCACAAATACATGAGCACAGCATGGGAAGCTCAGATCCTAATTTGCTAGCTAAAATGCCATTTTCCTTTTTTTCTTTTAAATCGATCCTATGTGTCTTGTGGAATTATTAGGTCAAAATTATGTGAAAGGAGAAAAAAAAGTATGCCATCTACAGTATTTGTTGGCAAAAGACTAGCCAGGAATAGTATAAGGCAAAGGGAAGAGCTCAGGAAGTTTTTCAAAATATCCTAATCTCTTTTTACAAGTCTGCGCTTGAGAATGAAGAACGCCACAACAAATAAAGGGAAGGAGAGGAGATAAACAAACTCAGCACTGATGAAACTGGCACTTGTTAAAAGAGCGAAGCTGGCAAATTAGTTTTGGGGTCAGACCACGGCTCTGTCCCATTGTCTACCTCGACACCAGTTCGTCATGCTCCTGTGGGAAAAATCAAATAAAACAATAGCAGCGTAACAGGAAAGATCAGTCGGTGTTTCAGTTAATCCTTGTGATGGCCATTGTAGGAGTCATGGATGGGTAGCCATGAGGATGTTTAGTAAAGGAAGTGACTCAGAGACTTTAGGAAGAAATTGGCCACATTAGTTTCAAAGCTTTGTTGGTATTTGAATTAGCGCTATGAAACATATTCCTTTATTTTTGCTTGTCTGGATTTAATCCGCCAACTTAATTCTGACATTTCATGACTCTGTTGTCAACAAGCTGGAAAATCCAAAAGGCAAATGCTGCAGCTGTTTGGAAGATAAACTACTAAAGGTCTCACAGTTGACATCTTACAGCAAAATACGAATGTCTGTAACAAAATTTTTTAATTTCCCTTGAAAGCACGTCTGTATTTGCTCTTTCTAGTGTACTTAAACACGTCTTTCAGTTTCTCATGCACCCCGTAACCTGCCTCCCCCTCATGCACATACACAAAGTCTACTGTTTCTCTGCCTTTACGCACATCCAGGGTAGAGCCTGAGTCTGTAATTGCTGCCACTGTGGTGTGGACAGACAGGTCGACTAGGGATTGGAGATGACGTGCACCCATTATTACTGGACCAAGTGCTGTTTTTGCAATTACGGAGGGGTTTGGCTGAGTGTGCTGAAGCAGACTTTGGGATTCTCTATTCAGGAGCCATTTCAACTCCAACTGGCTGAGCAGCTTCTGTTGGCCCCGGACAAAACAACACTGGGCTGGGCCTCTAAATGTACCAGAAGATTTGTACTGATGGACATTTGAAAAATCAAAAACAAAAAAGAAAACAATGGAGGTAGGATACAAAAACTGGCACGTTCTAGGTTTTTGAAAGGGCTTTGAAGACTTCACCATCTGTGAATTTACTCAAGCTTGAGGCAAAAACTGCTATTTTCTGTTTGACTTTTAAGAAAACTGACTAGTCTAATCTTTGTAATGCCCCACTCAGACTTGACAATACTGTCTGCCCTGACCAAAAGACCACAGGTGTGAATGCACTTAAGGACAGATTGAGCAGAACTTCACTCAAGTCATTTTCATTGATCATTTGTGGCGCCACTGTCTTCACTATGAGAGCAAATCTCGCCAGTTCACACTGAAAGAATACTACTGATCTGAATTGTTTTTACACCCTTGTTAAAATTAGGTGCTGTTCCTTTAAATACAAAAGACAATAACTATTCTGTTGTTGTATTGCAAACTATTTCTTTCAAGAATACCTGCGTTTCCACTGACCATAACATTGCACAAACTGGAATTCCGAAAATAAATTTGCTTAATAGAAACTCAGCAATTTTGAAAAAACTCACATTTTTTTGTTAAACAATTTTGCCACTAGGTTGAGGTGGTTTTTCGGCTGTATAAAAATTTATGTATTTAGCAAAACTGCAATGTAAACACTTTTTTTTGCATCACAGACATGTGATCAATAACCAGATGTTGCTACAGGCAAAAAAGATTAAGTAGACAACAAGTGGTAGGAGGATGATGACCTGGCATTTTCTTTAATGATTTACCTCGTGTACAAACTTATTCACGTGATTTTAATTGCGTTTTTCATTGAATGGAAAGGCCCCAATTGCAAAATTGTGTTTTTTCAACATTAGCATAATGTCAAAAAAGTTTTGTCCTCGTTTGTAATGGAAACACAGCTCCTGTTTTTTTCACTTACCCCCTGCTTCACAGCAGAACCCATTTTGACGTAGTTCTATTATGAAGTATAATTGCTGCTGAAGAAACAGCCCATGGATGAAGTCTGAATTCGAATGGTTTACCATGAGTGCTATGTCACACTCTTGGGCAAAAACACCAGCTTGCCTGTTTATGAATCAACTTACAGGGATGTCACTTACTTTTTGGCAGCTCAGACACCTCAGAGCAGGTAGACTTCAAGATCATGTTCTCCCTCAGTCTTTCCAGAAAACAAGTTAAGTCCCCGTTTAAAGTGTTATGTGAAAAGGGACTGATACTTTGCTTTTCTCATTTTGCATGGCTTTTGTTAAATAATTAGGCTGATAACTTTTCTGATTACGTAAATGTGTATCATGTTGTTAATGTAGACAAGATATATTCATTATCTCACTAGAGTCACTAGATGTCCTGATGGACCATTTGTTACTTGTTTGACGTCCCCTGTGGGACATGGCAACGTGTCTATTTGCATCTCGAGCAGGTACCTGAGGTCTAATTGCTCTTCATGGTTTTTAATGTCAGGTGTAAACCCTCAGGTTTAAATCTGTCCATTTATATCTGGATTTGTGTTAACACCATGTCTGAACAGGCCTAATGTCAAAACACATAGGGCTTATGAAGAGCTGATGATTCTTAGTGTAATATGCTGAAATTTGTTGACGACCTTTCTTTAACAGACTATTAACATACTTGTCCCTTGTTGAAGACATCAAATTTCTTCAGTCACAGCTGAATTAACAGTAATTACAGACGTCACTCCTTCAGGTCAATTAACAGTCTAACATCTCTTTTGCATGCTATCGAACATCACCCCCAATGTTTTTGCACCTATGCAAAGTCCTTGCAATCAGTTGATCATAGAATACTCCTTGATTCCCATTATTCTCATTCTTTACAGTGCCTTTTGTATGTATTGGAAAACTATAAAAACATACAAAGACCTAAATCCACTCTTATCTACACTATCATGACAGGCTGAGTGAAATATGTCCTTGTGCATATGATCACAAAGCTGAGTTTTCTGAAGTCTAGGCATGTATTAGTTCTGCCCAGCAGGTCAGTTAGAGAAGGAGGCAGACTAGGAGCCAGCCAACCACTCAGGCATGAGAAGAGTTTGAATCTAGCTGAGTCTATACAATCTTGTGCTCAGGCTAAGGTTGTGGCTGTTGTGCCGGGAGCCAGTGGCTGCAGCGTACCTGCAATCTCGCTGATGATAATACAACATGGCAGCCCAGAGGGCAGAGCCCATACAACTTTCTCAGCCCTCTTAGAGTAATTGGTGACCCCTGAACCTGCCCTTCGTATAAAAGGAGGGAGGGAGGGCAAAGGAGAGGCAAAAAGAGGAGGGGTGAGACGGGACAAGGAGTTGTCAAACCAGACACTCCAAATGCGGAGACAAGGCTAAACAGCAGAAAGAAGACCAGAGGCAGGAGAAAGGGAAAAATCAAGAAGACATGAGTTAGGAGGAAAAGGTTAATCTCTTTAACTGAGGATAGTTTGAAAGTTCATAGACAAAGGTCTGCAGTGTAGTTGTGTATTTCAGTTCTATAAAACAAACAGAAATAACTAATCACGTCAAGTCTGTTTATGAAGCTTCCTTTTAAAATGCAAAAGGTTAGAAACATTGGAGAAAACATTTTCTCAGTAATTTTTGAGTACAATTATAAGCATATAGATGGCCATGCACTGTTTGAGGACACAATGTGTACACAAATCTAGATAAATAAAATTTGGGAGCAAGATCAAATTTGTACAAAAAAGTTCTAATTTCACCGTTTACTTTGCAACAAAACTCAAACCCAAACAGAGCAGTTGTGAAAATATATAGAATAGGTAACATTTTGTGTATTTTTTTGTTCAAGTAGTTGCTGGAATCAGATGCTATTCATTTTATTCCTTTCCGTAAAGCTTGTAATTAGACTTCCTGAATGAAAGAAGTTAGTGTTCAGATTGTTGATAATAGAGACTGATATTGATGAAACTATGACTACATTTGTAATAAATAATATATTTTTTGTAGTTTTAACAAAGTGTTATTGTAACTGGCCAACATTTTATGTTTTTTTTTTATTTTTATTTTTTTATCATATCTGTATTGTTTTACTTTTAGGAAGTGAAAACATTAATTTCTGCCAAAACAAAACAAATATAAAACAATGACCTACAGTTTGAACAGTATTGTTAATCTGCAAAGGAATGACACCACTAATAGATAACAACAACCTGGATACAAATAGTCACACATCTACATATGAACTTTGTCTTGTTTGCAAACTACATATATCACTGTGATTATCTTGTACCTATATTCATAAAGCAATTCATTATTGCATCAAAAGGCTCTACTTTGTCTTATGGGGAGTGGACATCAGTTGGTTTCAAGAGCATTCATCACTCTGGCCTTGTCTATGTGGGTTTTCTATGCAGTATGAATCCATTTGTCTCCACTGATGGAAAATAATTGCAAAGCAAACAAATCATCTCTGCCACATTGAGCAGGCGTCTACTCCTGGGGCATAGCAGCTAGATAGCTGCAGGAAAGAAAGACAGACTGACACAGAAATGAACGTGAAAAAAGAAACCAAAGTAAAGGAGGGGAATAGAAGAGGTTCAGAGCAAAGTGGTGTGGTATTTGCATTATATATGCAGAGTGTTAAAAAGTGTTGTGTTAGAGAAACCAATGCAGCTAGATTGAAAGTGACTACAGAGTGTACTGGGGAGACCAGAGAGAAAGGGAGAGTCTGTGGCCTTGGTGGAAGTGTGCCAGATGGAAACTCACTTCAGAAACATAAGGAGGAGACATCTGGGAGCATGTTGCCTTGGAACAGAGATAATTATAGCATGATGCAAAAAAAAAAATAAAAATCGCTTTTCAAAGAAAACCTACAAATGCAATATGCATCTTTATGTTTTCCCGGCTCTAATATTGAAAGCAGATTTTGTTGATAATGCCAAAAAATAAAAAGAAACAGCAAATGAAATGCTGCTCACACACCAATAAACACTAAAGACATTTATTTTTTAAGGCAACTTGAAAGAATAAAAAATGACTGTGTTGGAAACATCAGGTTGCTTAGCTAAGATTTACACAACAGTAATGAGTAAAGCCTCAACAGCTTCCCTCATTTTCTATAGCAATGTTTGATATTATAAAACAAGCGTCCACTCTATTGTATGACTGACTGGCACTAGGTCTGCTATACGTCTGCATGTAGCCAGTGTGATAAATGACAAGAAATGTTTCTTAGAGTTAAGATTAATAAGATTAACTTGATGCCCTGAAAACTGACAGAACTCAGTTCCACCTCACCTCGTTCAGCCATTTTTGTAGTTTTTAAAGCAGCAATACAATCATCTACCAGCAGAGAAACTTTTATTCTCAAGTTTGTCAAAGGTGTCAACAACGGAAAACTTGTCCATCCAACCTTACATGTTGGAGTCAGAGTGTGACCCAGAGCAGGAAAATGAAGACAACCTGCAGAACTACCCCTTCAAATGAATGCATTGCAAAGGTACCAACTACCTACCCTATGGAGCATAGTTGATCTATAGTGAATAGGGTAGCATGTCAGGCACATATTAAAATATTAATGCTACTGTAATATGAATAAAGTAATCAAAGCCTTAAGATAATTAAGAAGTTAGCTAATGGGAGTGCCAAGAAAGTCACTGAATGCAAAAAATTGCAAAAACAAAGAAAACATATCATTTCCAAGACATAATACATACAAGGCAGGTAAAAGCTAGAAATCAGCGCTAACAGAAACATAAGGCTCAATGTAAACAAACCAGTGGTTAAGATGTCATTATCAAAACACAAAATTCATGTCTAAAATAGGTTTTGCTGTCATTTTAGCATTATTAGCAGGTTCCAGCTTTGCTGTGTTCCTCATTTCCGTAAAGAGAAGGAACTGGCACCTTAATCAGACAAAGTATTTCAGAAAATGCCTCTTGATACTGGCTGCGGTTGCTTAAGCAGTGGTTGATAAGTGCTCCAAAAATGGACTTTCCCCATTGACTTTTCCCAAGAAATATTAAACTTAACCAAACACTTTGAAGAGGCTCTGATGCCAGGGGATAATGTAAGTAATCATGTCTGTTAATACACGCTATTGTGGAATATTTTGACTACAAAACCATAGCGAGGGAAAAAAAGTGGCAGATTCACAAAACTGATTAGCCAGAAGTCGTGACCTTGTTTAGTACTTACACAGCAAATGTGGTGATGTCATAATCAAGAAAAAATAATAGGCAATAGAGAAAATTTAACAGACTGTTTCTACAGAGCAGCGTTCAGTGCACTTCGAAAACTCCGCATTTGAGCATAACCAGTTTGCCTGGCAAACCTGTTAAACGATATTACCTCCAAAACGTTGGCAGCAAGTGAATTTAAATTTTTTAGACAATAAAATAAACTGGTCCAAAAAGTGAATCTGACGACATCTCTAACTGAACTCGTACCAGCGGTCGCTGCGCTCCAAGAGCGCTGTTTTATCCATTACACTATATCGGCCAACGGAAGTCTAATCTAACTCTGATCTAAATAACACCTCGCGCTTTAAGAAGCAAACTTGAATTAACTGGTGACACTTTCAGAATCTCAGTTTGAGTGAAGATTTTAACTCGTTTCTGATGTAAAAGTATATAAGACAATTATTTTTTCAGCGTTGTCTCTTATAGTTGAGAATTAGGGTCGCTTGATGAAAAGAATAAAGATGTTTAGTTAAATTACGAGAAAAAATATCAACAATAAAGAAGAAATGACACTGTCACATAGATCCGTGGTAGCCATGTCTTTTTTAAGTGAACTAGGAAATAAACTACAACATGTTACAAAAACAGTGTTTAAAAAGATTTCGCTATTGTTTTTGTGGCTATCTAATTGGAATATCATACAATGAGGGAGATGTGAAAAACAACATAGTCAGTGGATCTTTTTAAACATTTTATTTTTAATCCCATGGCTCTTCAACACTTATGTTGGCTTTCAGGGATTAATCTTTGCTTTGAGATCTGTTTATGGCATCTTGAGAGCTGTTTCAATCTTCCTTTGATGAGTTTCAACCTCTGAAGGAACACATAAACAGTGTTGTCAGTAACGCGTTACAAAGTAACGCGTTACTGACGTCGGACCGCTTTTTTCAGTAACGAGTAATCTAAC
>CAEGAG010294170.1:0-30987 GCA_903067065.1 Brachyrhaphis terrabensis | reverse complement strand
CTAAAACACACAGTGAATTTGCTCCTTTAACCAAAGATTCTCTGGATAAGAAAAGAATTACAAAGACAAAATGTGAGAAAACGTCTGAGAGTAAAGGAGTTTAAAATTCAAAACAGATTCTTGCACATTTCTCCGTCTGCATGGAGTCTCTGTTGGCTCCATGTTGGACCCGGAATAAGAACCGGGTTGGTTCTGCAGATCAGAACCATCTGGGATCATTTCAGGTGTGTAAACACAACGTCGGGCTGGAAGGACGTTTTTATTCCCAAGAGGGAAACATCTAAACCTTCCCAGAAGATTCAGCCCAACGTCAGAGCGTGAAGCTCAGAGAAATGACCTGAAACCCCACAGCTCCAAATCAGACTCTACAGGCCTCAGTTAGCAGGCTAGAGGTCAAAGGTCACGACCCTGAATCCGCATAGCTGCTTGGAAGGATTAAAGCAGAAAGCATCTTCTCTCTAGAAACAAGATGGCCGCCGGCCCGAAGTTAGCAGAGCTGAACCTGATGGACAACATCCTCTGGACCAGGACGGGCAGAACCAGCTGTCAGCACGGTGGTGGAGGGATGATGGTGCGGGCTTGTCCTCAGCGCCTGCACTGTTTGATTCCTCTGCTGTCCAAAGGGTTCCAGCTCAGACCAAACCGGGTCGCCAGCAGAACCAGGAACCCAAACAGCAGCGAGTTGTTAAAGCAGCAACACGACTCTGAAGCTGCCATTAAAAATACAAACATGTGGCCTAGTCAAAGTTCAGACGTTCAAAGAGCCAAGCTGAAGCCTGGATGAACTGAAGCTGTTAGAAAGAAGCTGAACGGATTCCTGGTGGACGGATCAAACTGCAGATCATCATAGACTAAAAACTGGAAGCTGATCTGATTTATCTGCAGCTTCTCATGTTTGTTTATTTGGACTCGATTTTTCCCGTCAGGTTCGGCTGCAGGATGAGATTTGCTAAATAATTCAGAGACGAGGTGGGAACAAATGTAAAATGAGAATAAAAAGTGGAGCGCTGGAGTTTGCTCTGCTGTGAGGACGTGAACAGAAAGCCGAGCGCCGGCCCAAACCTGCAGCTCTCAATAATGCATAAAGAGAGCGAGAGCGAGAGGCGGGTCCGGGTCCGGGTCCGGGCGGCGCCCCGATCAGCAGCAGCAGAAGAAGAAGGCATCTGGTAGAGGCTCCTCTGCAGAGGTTTGCTGCTGAACGCGCGCTGCTGCCCCCGCAGGAAGCTGCAGGCCGCTGATTATGGGGCCGCGTGGGCTCCCAGTTAAAACCTGAAATAACGAGAAGCGGAGCGGGAGGCTAGGAGTGTGTGGGGGAAGAATATGAAAATCAACTCCTCCAGCTCCCTCTGACTGCAGCTGCCACAATTATGAAACATTTGTAGAGGAGCTGCTGTCGTAGCAGGACTGCAGCCAACAGGTCAGAGCGTTTCTACCGGCTCTAATGGGAGAGCAGAAGGTGGGATTAGTTTTCCTCCCCTGAAGTAATAAATAAATCTTTATATCTGCCAGCAGACAACATTAAACCATTAAAACCAGCAACAGCAACCATTTACATAAATATCTGTGTATATTTATTATTATTATTATAATATTCTGGATGGTCACTGATCCATGTAGGGTCAGAACTATGCATACACCCTCACTAAAGAGGGTAAATGGTTCGCATACTTCCACTAATAGAGAATAACTTTTGCCAACTTTTCAAACATTTAAATTCTCCTAAATAAATTATTCCAGATAAACTGAAAGCACTAATACATTTATTTGGCTGTTTTGTAAAGTTCCAGCTGAATAAAGTAATAAATATTTGGGTTTTGTCACCAACTGAAGAGTTCTTCAGTAGTTTGGTGTTACAGATAGAAACTGTAACGTTCTCTGAGGAGGCGCCTGCAGACAGGTGGCGCTCTCTTGGTAAAAACAAAATGGAGGACGCAGGGATGGAGTAATCCCACCAAGCTGATCATCAACCTGGAGGCCAAGCACGAGGCGACAGTGGTGAGAAACAGGAAGGAACGTCCAGCAGAACCAGAACCCAAACCGGACCCCTGCTGGGAGCAACATGCTGTTCCATCAGAACCCAAACTGGACCCCTGCTGGGAGCAACATGCTGTTCCATCAGAACAAACCTGAACTGTGTGGATATAAAATAAGCAACTCCAGAGATTCTGGGTAAAACATTTACAGACGTTTTTATCTTAAATGCAAAATGTAATTTTGTACAGATTTGACTTTATATGTTTTCTTTTTTTTAACAAAACCAGTCAACGATTAATCGATTACTAAATTAGTTATGTCAATAATTGATTTGTCACGATTAGCCTGATTGATCATGTGAGTCGTGTTGCAGTCAGAACCAGAACCTGCAGGATGTTTCAGGTGTTGAGAAACAGCCGACCTCCAGTAAAGGTAGATTTTATCTGCTGTGTTTTTGTTTCTGCAGGGAGCTGTTGCTAGGCAACCAGTAGGAAGTATAAAGGTCCCATTTCAGGAAACGGCCTCCCAGTTCACCCAGTAAAACCATCAACTGTCAAATTTTACTTTCCCTTCAAGTGCAAAATAAAACACTGTAGCAGTCGCTGACCCGGACCGGACCGGACCCTGCAGCTTCCAGAACAAACTGGTTCAGCGGGTCGAAGAGCTGCAGCAGCTTTGGACCCAGCCCACTCCACTGGAACCAGAACCACTGGGACAGAACAAACTGGGAGTTGTGGGGCTCCGTCGGTCCGCTGCGACAGCACCGCCTGCTTCCTGTCTTTGTTCAGAACCTTACCTCCACCGATCGGACCAGAACCGGGCCCTGAAGCAGAACCGTTCCAGAAACTCCAACAGGAACCAACATGCAGAACCAGCCGTTGCAGAGCAGAACCTCTTCCTCTGGGTTCTGGACTCGGTCCCGGGACCGACCCGCTCCGTGTGTGCGTTTCCTGCCTATCAGCTGAGGCGGCGCCGCGCGGTTTCCTCTGAGTGACGATGAGGGGAATTCCTGTAAGGCCCGCGGTGAGAGGGGGGCGGGCCCGGCAGAACCCGGCCCGCAACGTCACTGAGAGCGGCTGCGGTACCTCCAGGGGAACCTCCTCCTCCTCCCTCTGCTGCAGGAGGATCCGCGGCCCGGCCTGCTGCTGCTTTCACTTCCTGATTCTCCACCAAGCTGCTTCTGCTCAGCTGCACAACTCAGAGTTTTCTTGATTATGCAACCGGCCCGATCTGGCCAGAACCGGCCCAGAGCAGATGAATCATCTCTGGGTCATCGTCACGCTGCTATGAAGTTACAAAACAAACTTTGCAACATCTGCACATAGTTGGAGGATTACAGCAGAGCTGCACGAACCGAGCCGTGACTGGTTCTGGGTCACAGCAAAACAGAACCGCTGAAACACCTAAAGACAGAACCGGCCGGGTTCTGCTGATCCGATGCATCTGACAACCGATCAGAGTGAAAAACTCACTGAGTGTGTTCACAACGCCGGGGCAGAAAGACGACTCATCGAACTGAAGATTATACCAAAATAAGATGAACATTAACAAGGTAGCAGGTGAGGACAGGAAACGCTGCTGCTGCGTAAACAGACTTCAAAATAAGAGCATGAATGTAAACATCTAACTACTCAACAGATGTTGAACTTTATTCCACTGAAAGCTTAGAAAATAGCCAAGTAAATTAGCACCTTAGAATTTATTCTGAAAAATGTATTTAAGGAAAACTAAGTGTGCTAAATGTTTTAAAAGTTAGAAAAAATACTAAACTAGACATAATGTCTGCTATTAGCAGATTAGCAAAAATATGCCCACTGCTGTCAGTTTCTAGGCCTCTATTAGCAGGTTAAAGGTTACAGGTAATGACAGAGCATTTAGAAAAACACTGACCCAGTGTTTGGATCAGAACATCCTGGATCCGGTTGGACCTGCAGCACAGTTTGTTTACATCCTGAATCCATTGACGGGATTTCTGGGTTGTTTAGCCATTTAGTTCCAGAGAAGCTAAATATTTACGCCACACGGCGACCGCTGACTGTGTGCAACATCACGGCCGTTTGGATCATCGTCCCGCTCTGTAATCAAGCAGCAGAACCGGGTCGGCAGGAGAACCGGGCCGTGACTCATCCAGCAGCTTAGCGCTGAGTCAGCGCAGCGGCTAATGACGGCTGAGCCGCACTGAGGGAGTCCAGCCGCTCCGTCAGGGTCACACACATTCAGCTCCCTGGACTCAGAGGAGTCCAGAACCAGGCCAGGACCAGACCACGACCAGAACCAGACCAAAACTGGGACCAGACCAAAACCAGAACCACAACCAGAACCAGACCAAAACTGGGACCACAACCAGGACCAGACCAAAACCGGGACCAAATCCAGGCCAGAAGGTTGGGAATGCCTTCTGCTCCATCTTTTTCCACACAAACAGAAACCGGTTCAGTCGACTCTGAACTACAGGACGATTCAAGCTAAATATTCAGTTAGCATATAAAGCTAAATATGGAGCTCAGGCTGAATATTTTGGTGGGAGCTAAATATTTAGCTAACTCAGACACATTTAATTAGCTAGCTTAGAGCTAGCTAAATATTTAGCCAGTATCCAAATTCCCTTGCCAATAATTGGAAGTGGACTACCAAAATAAAAGCTTGTTTTTTATGAACTCCTGATTTCGAATCACTTCCTGTCATTTCTTTTTCTCTTGAAAAACATTTGCGCTTAAAACAAAAGATGAGCCGATTTAAGGGCACTACGATGTTCACCAATGGATCCTCAGCTAAACGATACATCGTTTAATTTGCTCTGAGCTAGCGAAATGTTTAGCTTACAAGCTAAATGTTTAGCTAGCTCAGACACATTTATTTAGTTTACAAGCTAAATATTTAGCTAGCTCAATGAATGTGAGTCAGACTCAAATAAACATCCCGGTTCTGAGTCCGCTGAGATAAACGGTCCAAACGCTCCGCCATGCAGTTACAGTTTGGTCAAACAGAACCACGAACTTCAGCTGCTGCAGAAACAGAAACACGGTTCCTCACAAACCGATCAGAACTCGGCCCAGTTTGGTCCAAAACACAAACAATCAAACGCCTGATGGAACCACGTTCTGCTACGTCATGATTTCTGATTTAAATGACAGAAACGCTGAAAGCCCGACCCGCTCTGACAGAACCACCTCTGACGCTCGTGTCTGCAGGTGAATCATCTGCACAGCTGCAAATGTTAATTATTGTCATCATAAGTTGTTTTATTTTTTACCCAGAGGAAAAGCTTCAGGTCAGATGAGTCGAACAGAAAACGAACAGTTCAGTTCAGTTCAGTTTCTCTGAACCGCAGAAAACATTCAGACGAGTCAGAAATGAGTTTAGATTTTTTATGCATCAATGTTTCCAGTTTTCTTCCAGAAAAACTACCGACTGCTGAAACCAGCAGAGCCGCAGTTTAGACACTCGGCTGTTACAGAGATTAGAGAACAGTTTTCTAGAAATCGATTATTCTGACTATTAGTCAATTGCTCTGCTGATTATTGATGATTAATCGACTTTGCTATCAATTATTCAGACAATCAGTTTTTCTAACAATTAATTGAGTATTTGGATTTTAAATAGGCACATTCTAAAAATTTGTCATTTTACACAGTATTAGAAATACATAAGAAAATGCAAATAAATAATTAAATTCCCCTTGATTAATTAAGAAAATTAACATTTTACTGCCTAAATTGCAATCAGAACGTTCCTCAAGGGAGCGCTGGATCATTTGTAGCGAAGGATGCAGAACTGATCTGCTGGTTCATTTATCTGAACCCGGTGAATCTAAATCTGGTTCTAGACGAGTTCTGGCCAGAACAGATTTACAGATGAAGAATGTTTTTGGTCTTAGTGAAAACGTTCATATTTTGTGTAGTTTGGTTTAATCTCTGCTCTGAGTGAGTTGTTCTTTCAGCTGAAGTCGTTTTGAATCAGTAAACTCCCGTTAACAATTCATTACTAAATTAATTGATGATTATTTTTAGTTAATCACGATTAATTGCTTGAGCCCGACTTTGTTCTGGACCTTATTGAAAATCAATTGTCTCCTCTCTGTCAGCCACTCGGCCAACTTTAATGAAAAGAACAAAACTTCCAGGAAAGTTTTCAGATGCCGGTTCGCCACAAGAGACCCGACTGTGACGCACAAACGCAGGAATCTAACAGGATTCAGTTCGAATCGGACCGGCAGCTGTGGCTCCGTTTGTCATCACGGTGCCCGTGTCGCCGCGGGAGCCGGCGAGCTTCCAGGAAAAGAGACGCGTCTTAATTAGATCTGAGGATTGAGAGGAAGAGAGCAGGAAGCCAGGAGCTGATTCTGCTGCTGCTGCAGGAACAAAGTTGTTCCTGAATCATCTGGACGGAGAATCCAGGTGATCCGTTTGTTTTCTGTCGCTGCAGCTTCTAATATTTAATCAGGTTAGAGAAGCTAAACTGTCATCTGGGGCTGAAAGCCGCAGGATGGGACTGTTCTAAAAAACATTTGTTAAAATGATCATTATGTTGTGACAGTTTAATACAAGACAATCTGTCTCTGCCTTCTTCTTGTGCTAACTAGAAACAACCAACCAGAGCCAGGAGGCGGGTCTTAGCGCTGTCAATCACTCTTGTACTCATCCTCTCCTGCTTGCTCTTTGCTAAGCTAAAGCTGGTTCACAACATAGCCTGCTACAAATGCTAATGCTGGTTAGCATAGCCACTGATGATGGCAGAAAAATGTTATTCCTGTAACGGTAAGTTGTTTTTCCAGCTCATTGAGTAGCGCATACACAAGGGTGACTGACAGCGCTAAGCCCCGCCTCCTGGCTCTGATTGGTTGTTTTTAGGCATTTCTCCAGACAGCAATAGCAGCTCAGGGAGGAGATCTATTATTTTCACAGATTGTCTCATATCACACTGTCATTTTTAACAAATATTATTAATAAAAGTTACAAACTGCAGCTTTAAAAGGACAGAGGAACAAAAGTCAGCTGCAACAAAATGTTTGAATAAAACTAAAATCACAACTTTAAATAAATTTAGATTCCTGTTTTACTTTCTCTTTCTGATTCTCTACATTTGATTAATAATGTGGAGCCTTTTGTTTTGTCCAAACTGCCATAAATATAATATTAAAACCTGGTGAAACCATTTTGACACCAACAAGCGTCAGTTAAATGTTCTGGCTTGGAGTTGAGGAAGGTAAACGTCGTCCCGACACGCCGATGTTGACGTGAGTCAACGCGTTTCTTCCCCGACTCGTTCCGGCACTTTGCAAAAACTAAAGCACTTCTAGTGACATGTTTGCTTTCTGTTCGCAACAGAAACTCATTTATTTTCATGCATTTCTGCCTTATGACTGCAATGAGTCAGAAACAGGAAATCAGAGGCAACCAAAATGTTAAAGCAAATCAGTCGAGTTCAACTAGATTTATTTATTACTTCAATTAAAAATACTAAAATACTAAACAAGTTCTTCATTTTAATCTGTTAAGAAACAAATTACACGTAATAGTTTAAAACAAACAACCGAGTCAGATTCTGTCTGTAAATCAAAGTGTGAGGCGTTTCATTCCTTAAAGTTTGAATTTTCATCTGTTTTCACTGGAATGAATTAAAGGTTCTGACTTTCTTCAGGAGAGTCGTTGTAAGTTTAGTGAATTATGATTCCAGTTTTCATAAACCTGGA
This sequence comes from Brachyrhaphis terrabensis, assembly GCA_903067065.1. NCBI lineage: Eukaryota > Metazoa > Chordata > Actinopteri > Cyprinodontiformes > Poeciliidae > Brachyrhaphis > Brachyrhaphis terrabensis. Next base: position 23,321 of record CAEGAG010294170.1, on the reverse strand, counting down.
ATGTTTGATAGAAAGAGGAAAACCTTTTTAGGGAGATTATAGATGCACTGATAGGAACATTTGGGCCAATAGCGATATCCGATATTAGTGGTGCTGCTTTGGCTGCGAACCGATATTTATCAATATTAAACTCCCAAAAACCTGCAGCGACTATTCTGACGATTAATCACTTAATCTGATTAAAAAAGCCAAATTTTACATTTAACCACTTCAGCCTTTTTTTTTATATCAAGTTAAAATATGTACAGAAAAAATATGCAAATAAATAATTCAATTTCTTTTTTAAGAAAGAAACATTTTATTGTGAAGCTAAAACCGCCACATTTAGTTCTGGACAAAGTTTTGTTTAATTATCCTAAATGCAAAATGTTCATTTTTTTACTGTTTTGATTTAATTTCTGCTCTGAGTTTGTTGTTCTTTCAGGAAAATGCCTGTTTTTGAGTCTGAATGCTTCAATTAACGATCAGTAAATTAGCTGATTATTATTTCAATAATTAGTTAATCATGATTAATCGGATTAATCAGATTAATCGCTGGTCTTAAATCCTGTGCTGCATCACATGAGCAGCTCCTCCCTTCATCCTCCATAAACAAACAGCAACAAGATGGAGATAAATATCAGTTATTAATGAATAAATAAATATTAGCAAAAACCCAAACAGGGAGGAAGAGAGCAGGATGAGCAGCGCCACATGGAGAGTGATTGACAGCGCTAAGCCCCGCCTCCTGGCTCTGATTGGTTGTTTCTAGTTTTCACAGATTATCTGTGGGTTTGTCTGGGTTTCATCAATATTCTGTAATCTGAGATTATTAATCCATCATCAGGTCTGTTAACTCAGCCGCTTTGAGCCCAGAGGCTCCAGTTTGACTGAAATCAGATTTTTTCTGTCTGTTTTGTGATTTTTTGCTGCCGCCCACCTTCACCTCCTTCACTGCAGGAGAGGTTACATAACCGCGCCTCTTCCTCTTTACGGTTCCATCCTCCTCTTCCTCGCCTCTCTGGCCTCAACCTTCGTCCTTCCTCTCCTGACCATCAATGGAACATGAATAAAAATCTCGTTATTAAATCATCAAAGTGCTGCTGGAGAACAAAAGCTGGATTAAATGCACCGATCTGATTTTTTCAGTTGACAATTTTCTGTTTTTCTCTTTAAATCTTTTTTTCAAAGAACTAAAACATGAAAGAAAAAAATTAACTCAACCAAAATGAAATATTAACATTTCCCTGCATCTCATTTTGATTCAATTAGAAAACTTTATCAAACTACAAACTGTTGGCTGGTTGGGATGGAAGGTCAGAGTTCTGATGTGTTTAATAAACAGAAACAGTCGATTGGTCAATAATTGGCTGCCGGTCCGAGCCGATCACAATCTGATCACCAATCAGAGCCATTTATGATCCATGTCGTTTACAATCTGATCACGACCCGATTAACATGTAGAAACAAATTGATTGTTCAATAATTGGCTGCTTATTGAAGCCGATTACTGATTACGATCTGATCATCGATCAGAGCTGATCAGGAAAGAATCTGATCAGCTCTGATCGGTCTGTGGCTGATGGATCGGTGCAGAACAAACCGTCTACCAGCATTTCTCTCGTCTTCAGTGTTTCCCTCTGAATTCATTTGATGTTTTTAGTATCCAAAGAGCCTCAGCCTGAGCTTCTGCATTCTGCAGGAAAAACCAGAACCTTCATTCCAGGTTTTAAAGTCTGCGCTGTTTTTCTGTTTTCTTCACTTGTTAAATCTCTGAACCGGAACAGAAACTTCAGCCTGAGGACTTTTGGGCCGACTGGTGTCTGGAACCGAGGAGAAACTTTACCTCACAGACGAACAGAGACACAAACACAAAGCCGAGCTGCCGTACCTGATATGATGAAGAGGAGAAGAGGAAGACTCCCCGCTGGGCCGCTCACCAGGAAACCCCTGACATTCCTGAGCCAAACATTCCCAAATTACAGCCGACCGACCGAGACGAGGTCCGTCCTCTGAGCTCTCCTTTCCCTCTCTGCCTGTTTTCTCCTCCATCGCTGCAGCCCTCCTTCTCTCCTCCCTCTGCTGTTTTTTTAATCCTTTCAGTAAATCAGGGAAAGCCCTCCCTGCTCCGACTTCCCTGAGCGCCGCGGCGCCTCCTGCTATAAAAAGCCAAACAAAGCGGGATGAAGCGCTAAAAACGGCACAGCTCTTTAAATCCTCACACACTTTGAACATGAGATTAGCTGCAGGGCGAGCGGGATATAAATACCCATCAACCTGATGTGGCATTGATCCGCCCGCTGCAGGCTGCATGGAGAAACACACCGCCGATCCGGATCCGAATCCGGTCCGGAGGAAGCAGCTGCTTCCAGGAACCAGAAAACTGCCAAAATTTAAATTACCAAAATAAATTTGCTAGATGGAAACACGGCAATTTTTTCAAGAAAAAGTTAGGGTGGTTTTTCAGCCAGATGTCATGTGATCAACAGGCGGATGCAACTACTGGAGAAAACCACGAAGAAGAAGACGACCGGAAGTAGTGGGAGGAAGATGATTTTCGTTCTTGGCTTCACCAGAACTCACAGCATCACTGGGTTCAGAAAGTGTTTGAAGATGTTGAGTCCAAAGCAGGGGAGCTCAAGTCCAGTCCTCGAGAGCTACCACCCTGCAACTTTCAGATGCACCCCTGCTCCAACACACCTGAATCAGATGAATGGCTCGTTACCAGGCCTGTTCAGAGCTGATCCCGTCTGTTGGAGTAAGGCTGCATCTACAAGTTGCAGGACGGTAGCTCTCCAGGACTGAACTTGAGCACCCCTGGTCCAAAGCTCTTCTGGAAAATGGCCGACTAGTTTCCCCAAAACACGAAGGAGAGAATATTTCAACATTAAAAAGACATTTTTTGTGCACCAGAATAAACAATTTGTTGCACCGCATCATAGAGGGAAAATATAAGGAGTGGAAAATGAACTGCTGCATAAACAGTCTTCAAAATAAAAGCACAGATATAAACAGCTAACTATTAGAAAGATTTTTAGCCGTCGGTAATCAAAACTTCAACACAGACGTCAAACTTTATTCAACTGAAAGTTTACAAAACTGCCAAGTAAATTAGCGTCTTAGCATTAATCTGTAAATATTAAACTGAACTAAATGTTTCCAAAGTTAGCAAACATGAACAATTAGCTCTGCTGTTAGCTCGTTAGCATAAACAGTAAAAACTTCCTGATGGTTTTGATATTTCTTCATTCACACCTTCAGCTGCACCTCAGCCCAAACTAACACCAATAATTACATCAATATTATTACTTAACTAAAAATAATAAAATATAAAAGCTATAATGTTAGTAAAATGAATTTTACTGGGAGTAAAAAGCATTCAAGTCATTTTAATGTATTTCTTCCATTTTTAAATCAAAATATGCAGAATTTAAAAACCTGTTTTAGTAAAACGTTACCTTCTCTAACCAGCTGAGTCTCGGTGTTCCTCAGGGATTCATCCTCAACCTCCTCCTGTTTCAACTTTCTTCTTCTGCCATTTTTCACTATAAACCCAACAAGACCCAGCAGGTCCAGCGATGCTTTCCTAATTAAACCCTGAGTGAACTCGGCTTCCTAACGCTCTGCCTGCACCTGATTTACAACCAGCAGTTATTAACGGGCTTCTGCAGAACCAGCCTTCCTCTGAACTGGGTTCCCCGACGCCGAGCCGCAAGCTGCTGGAGGGACTTTAGACCCTTTCTGGAAGGAAATATCTTCAGATTTCAGTTAAAATGATGTGGGATTTGTATAAAATCTTTGTGTTTAAACTCTACGACAGATAATGAGAGGTTTCCAACGTTTCCTTTCCACAGCGGAAGAGAAAAGACTGTTTAACTTTTTTATGTGGATGATAATTTTGTTGCATTTTAATTTGACATCCGGCTATTTGAGCAAATCGTTTCAGGCCTGCAGGGGAAACCGGATCTCTGACTCTGCAGTGAGGAATCTGTTTTACACCTGAAGCTCGCTGTGACTCACGCCGACGCCCTGTAGCCGCGCAGCTCCTCTCGTACAGTTACAGGCTGTTACTTACAGGAGGAAGGTCTGCAGCGCTGCAGCCAATCACCGGCATCCTCCTCCTCCTCCTCACTGAGCAGCAAAGCGAGGAAGAACGTCAGCCGGAGCAGAATTCCTCTGAGATTTTCCCACCCGAGTGGCACTGTGAGCTCAGACCCCCCCTCCAGGATCCCTACCCATGGCAACAGCAGCTGAAGAAAAGACGTCCAGAGTTACGCAAGAGGAGGAAGCTCAGCCAGCAGGCAGCGCCCTCCTCTTCCTCCTCCTGCAGATATTTCCACATTAACCCTCTGGACATTTACCCCCGGGGTCAGAGGGGGTTCTGCATGAAGGAGTGGAGGAAAAATAACACATTTCCAGCCTAAACTGTACAGCAAACCGTGAAATATGCACACATGAAACTACAAAACACACAAACATGAAAAACAAACCCAACAGAAAAATCCTCCAACCACAGAAAACAAAAGTAGAAAGAAAATACCACAAATAGAAAAAACAAAGTCCTCCAGACCACCGGGGGGCGTCTGGTGTTATTTACATAAATATGCTGCTGTTCCTGAATATCGCTAAAGATATGAAGTCTGATGCATCTTTTCTTCCTCCAACCGTCTTTTGGACGTTCCGTCCTGACAGACAGTCAGGTCCCAAACCATTTGGTGGTCGACTCCCTCTAGTGGCCTGGAGTGAGTTAGCAGCGATTTATGATTACTATTTTTGCTTTTTCTCTTTTTTTATTTCGTTTAGCTGCAGCATTTTTTATGCAGCTATGACATTTTGTTAGTAATCTAGATTCACCAATGTTTCTTCTTCCATGTGCATTTTGAAGTATCGAGTTAGAAAATGGAAATGGAAACCGCAACATTCAAACTTTCCCAAATTTGGCGAAAACATTTTTGTGCTCAGTAGAGGTGGCGTTTGGCTTTTCCAAAAAACAGCCGATGTGTGAAAGGAAAGATGGAAACACATTTAGATCTGATGTAGTGAAATATCCTTCCACTGGTGGGTCTGTGCCTTACCAGAGGCACAAAACTGGGAAAAATGTCAAGTTCTGATGCTACGTTCTTTTCATTTCGCCCAACTGGTCTGGAGGGAGTCTGCAGCCTTTTTGCTTTTTGTTGTTTTTTTTTATTTGCTTTTATTTCATGTGGTTGCAGAATGTTAATTACTGTGTTTCAACGTTTTTTTAATGCACATTTTAAAGAATCGCATTAGAAAAGGTCGATGAGACGCAAATCATTTCCCTGAGATGTGTTGAAGGTCCATGCTAGTTAGCAATCTCTACTTCCTGTTTATTACCGCCATACGTAGCATCAACAACTGACAAAATCATAATCACTGTGCTGAAATTCACATTTTCCTTATTTCTTTTTTAGTTTTTGTGACTCTTTATCCCGGGACAAATGTAACAATAAAGGTTATAATTATTTGAATATTACACTGTTAATATGTTCCTGCTTTTACAAACATCAAAAGACATTAAAACATTAAAAAGAGGAATCTGCAGAATGTGCCAATGATTAATCAGAATCCACTGATGATTAATCGTCAGAATAAATGATTAATCGTTAGCTGCAGACCTAATCCAAGCTTTTCCTGGCAGCAAACTCAGCCTTAGATTCAGGTTCTAGTCAGTCAGTGCAGCACGGTTAAATGGACCAGAACCGAAAACATGCAACAGATCTAAAAGTGGAAACATGTAGAGTAAAATCAGCCAAGATAAAATTTGCAGAGTTAACCCTAATCCAACAAAAACACATTCGATACTCGAACTGCTTCAGAATCAGAACCGATTTGCTCCAGAACCACATAAACAGTGAAACTCTGGAACGATGCAAATCATGTAAATAAACACTTTTCCCTGACTAAAAACCACAGAAGTATTTGACTTCTAAATTTATTCCAAACCACAGAGAAATATTTCATGAACAGATTTAAGCTTCATGTCTTTAAGGAAGTCTTTCTGTGGTCCCCCTGGTGGTCAGTAAGGTACTGCACGTAAACGACCGTTTATCTGTGTGAACTCAAAGTAGTTATTTGACAAAGGATTGTGTTTAAAGATAATGAATAAGTACCTTAAGACCGGGTCCTTCAAAATAAAAGCTAAAGGTTCTGTTGGGAAGAAAACAATGTCAGGTGAACTTATATGATCGGAGGAGTTCATGTCGGAATATTTTTCTGTTGCAGAGTGTTTGTCTTCAGAGCTCTATTACGACACAAAGCATCCAACATGCAGAACCGGGTTCTGCCCGGCCAGGCCTGCTCTGCACCCCGCGCTCACTAACTGCATCTGAACACCAAAATAATTATTTACGTCGGGCTCAAAGAAAACCAAGATTAAATTCCACATCTTCAAAATCTGTAAACGACTCAAACATCTACAAAACAGCTGCTCAGTAGGAAGAACAAAGAACATGAGCTAACAGACTAATATTGTCGGGTTATATTCAGATGTTACTGCGTGTCCGATTGAAGCTTTGGTGGTTTGTTAAACGCTGATTTACAGGTTAAATAAAGTGAAAGTGAGAAGCTGAGATCAGATAAGATCTGAGTCTGAACATGTTCCAGCGTTTCTCCGCGGTCCGACCCGTTTCCTGCCCTCTGCGCTCGTAGGAGGCTCCGGCAGTCGGCCACCAGAGCAGCACCTGCAGACCCGCATTCATCCCGCTCGGTTTCCCTGGCAACCCCTGCATCGGGCCACGCAGCCCCCACACAGCCGGCCTTTCAGGGTTCAGCCCTGAGCTGCCTCCATGAAGGATTCTTCAGTTTATTTAGAGGCTCCGTCGCGTCACCCCCCGCCCCCTGCGGACGACACGTTTCCTCTGGACTGTTCTTCATCTCTCCTCCTCGCCGTGTCATCAATGCGTCTTCGCCGCCGCAGGCAGCATCAGCATCAGGCAGAGTCGGCCTGCAGAGGGGAAAATGCGCTCCAGCTGCGTGTGGCGGCGCCCGCTTTCAGGAAACCCAGGGAGGTCACCGCTCGTTAGCTCCAATTTACCTTCAGCTCCTCAGAGCTTCAGCAAGTTTACGCCTCATAAGCAGACTGATGAGGCGGCAGGAGGATTTTATGAGTGGAAAACCCAGAAACAGGCTCAAACCCACAGCTTGAAGGTGACCTATTAGACTTTATGAACAGGTTAGGATCCATCTATGGTCTATACAAAACATGTTCACTACATTTTTACACAAAATTATCCTTAAATAATCAGATTTTAGTCTGTTTAGTTCATTTTTAGGGCTTCTGACATTTTAAATCTTAATAAGCTGCTGCTGGCCACGCCCCCAACTCGATGTTCGCATGCTGCAAACAGATGCCTAATTATTTAACCGTGCATCTTTGAAAAGCATTAGCAGAGCCTCCTGCACAACTAGGAAGAATGCAGGCAGTGTTTTCTGGATGGCAAATCAACAACAAAATACTTGTGTTTTCCAGCAGCCATTGTACAGCGCAAACCCAGCTGACCAAATGTGCTGGAACTCAGCTGGGGTTGCTAGGTAACGGACGGAACTCAGCTGGGGTTGCTAGGTAACGGCACAGTGCCAGTTGAATTGACTCAAAAAGGGATGGAAGTTTTTGAACTGGCTCATTTTACAGACACTGGAAACCATTAAATTATTCCCCAAAACCAGTTGGGCTGTTTTTAGAAGCAATAGGCACACAAAGGGAAGAATAAAAAGTGAATTTTCCCTAATAGGTCCCTTTAAATCATTTATGAAGAAGAAAACATCCGGCTCTCTCCGAACTCACGAAGCAACACGAACACGACCTTTAGAGGCGAGGCGTTCAGGCGGCGGCGTGAGACAAACATCAGCCATGAGGCTCGAGGAAAATGTGTGTGATGGTTAACATGAGAACAGCAGCAGCATCAAGAGAAGACGAGTTTATTGGTGAAGAAATTGACTTAAACCAATTCAGAGAATATAGAGAGAGAAATAAGATCAAAAACCCAGAAAAGTCCAAACCTCCAGCTTGGAGCAAAGGAATCTCTATGCTGGTTTACTGAACCTCTTATGTGACGACAACAGATGACGCTTGGTTCGCTCCAAACCAGATGGAAACTGATTCACATTTTATTTTTCTGCAACATTTTACAAGCTTACTGAAAATTCATAGCAACTGGATTGAAACGTAGTTTCTGTTTCACAAAGTTTAACAGATCATTTACAGAAGACGGCTGGTCCCACTATGAATATTTGGGCCGATTACCGATATTGGATCTATTATTTATTTCTCAACCTTTTTAACACCATGACAAAAACCAACCAGCGCGTCCTGCTTCAGTCAAACATCACAATCCTGCATCGTCTCTTCCTCTTTGGTTCGACATACTTCAAAAATGTCTCCATTATTTTGGTTTTGTAAATGATTCATTATGCTTTTCTCTGCATCTGGTTAAATTTAGACACATGTTGTGTTTTTTGTGTTATAGTTGCTTAGAGGGAATGATTCAGCGAAAACGATTCAAAATAAACTGGTTACATAAAAATCAGAAAATTTCAGTTAAATTTTTTAGCTTACACTCGTATTTAATTGAAAACAAATGTTATTGCGCAGCATCAGACATACTGAAGTTACTAACTCAGATGAATCTATAATGGAAGTGAACGTTTCCAGGAAGTTTCCCTGTTGCCTCCAAACCTTCGTCAGGAGGAAACAACCATTAAACAGTGAAACTTCATGCAGAATGAAACAACTGGAAGATCTCTGCAGTCATCAAACTTTCATTTTTCTGTGTCTGAGTAGAAAACAAGTTCCCAGAGAAATAACTGAATTATAAGTCTGAGCTAACGTCATAAGGGCAGAAAGTGAACAGCTGTTTTCCACTGATTGAATGTTTTGGTCATAAAAACAGGGAACCTCCCTGCTCTGCTGCTGAGAAAATGAAAGCTTCCCGGAGGTTACCGCGAGTTAACGCGCCGGCCGCGGACGAGTCTGGACCCGTCTGTTGTAGCTACAGTTGCTAAAGCCCGGCTCGATCCGGCCTGAGGGAGAGAAGTTCCCTTTGTGTGAAGCAGCGCGCTGTAATTTAAGGGGCCGGCATGGAAACACTGGTTTGGCTGCCTGAGCGTGACACAACAAGCAGGAATCCAGCGAGGGAGTTAACCCTTTCTGAGCATAACTGCTGGCACAATTACCAACACAAAGGTTAACGAGGTCACATTCTAATCCATCATCTATACAAATTAATATGTCACCACATTGTTTCCTTTTTACTTGTGTCTTCAAATTTCTAGTTTTTCCTTTAAAAAATGCTAAAAAAAAAAAAATAATGACTTGAGTGAGAAAACAAGTTTTCTTTATAAAACTCATATTTTATAACTGCTGGTAAATAGATATAAACCATGGATACTAGAGATTCCCTCCAGCTTATAATGCCTATTCTAACAGTACACACACAAAAACATCTCAATGTTATGGATACAATTAGCAGTTATCGATTATTCGTCAGAATAATCGATTAATCAATAATTCTAACAATTTAGCAGATAAAAAAAAGATCAGATTCTGCAGATTTTTCATTTAACAATTTTTATAAAATATTAAAAATATGTGAATAAACTTCTTAATTCCTTTTTAAATGAGAACATAAACATTTTATGAATCATTTGCAGCAAAGATTGAATCTACAGATAATCCTAACATCAACGTGTGAAAAGTTCAAACCTTTCAGCTTAAACGACCTACGACTAACTGTTCAATGATCACATTAATAATTGGACAGAAAATCACTGGACTTGACTTTTGTGGAAAACAGATTTACCGACAAAAAGTTTGTTTTTTTCTCTCTCTTTTTTATTTTAAATGCAAAATGTATATTTTCTGTAGTTTTGGATTCATCAGTGCTTTGAATGTGTTATTTCAGCAAATTGACTTTTTTGAATTTGTGTGCTCCAGTTAACGATTAAATAAATACCAAATTAGTTGATTATTTGAATGATCCATTAATCTGATTTATCCAGTTAATCATAACGTAACAAAATATGGAAAAACAGAAGTGCTGTGAAAACTTCCTGGATGCGCTGTACTTTGTTTCTGTTATAATTTATGTAATGTTTAAATAAAATAAAGGTTTTAGTTTCCCTAAACTTTGATATTTCACCAGTATTTATTTACTGCCGATGGCGTTCTGCTCTGTGCTTCACAGTTAAAAATATTTAGGTTCTGCTGTAAACTTTTAACTGCATGTATGTCTGACTGCATGCTGGGTCATAAACTGTTAGTTTATGAATAGTTTTAATGGTACTGGAACCATTAAAGCTCCCAGTTTATAACAGGAGTTTATGGGGAAGCACCGACTGACGGGTCCAGCTGTCGAGACGATCCTCCAACAGCAACATGATATTAAACTGTTTGTTAGTAAAATGTCTAATCAATAATCACTAAATCTGACTGTATTTGATTTAGGGCTGAAATTATTAATTGTGATTAATCGATTATTGAAATAATCAACTAATTTAGTAATTGATTAATTGCTATACTGACTAAAAAAAACATTTTATGAAAGAACAAACTAAAAGCAGTAATTTAATCAAAACTATAAGAAACAAAACATTTTACATTTAGGATTAAAAACTTTGTGAATTTGTTCTCAAGCAGCTCAGTTTCAACTTCGGTTCAAATTCTGTAAAATAAATCTATCAAGCAACTTTTGCTATTAATCAGTTAAAAATTACATCAAATATTAGTCAACAAATTACTAAAGGAATTACATGTTTTTTTTAAATTTCATTGCATAAAATGTTTATTTTTAATTTTAAAAAAGGATTTGATTATTTATCTGTATTTATGCATTTCAGTAATTAAACCAAAACTGTACAAAAAAAGACATTTTTCATTTAAAATAAAAAAACATTTGTCTGTTTTACCAATTTTAGCTTCACATGCTTCAAAATCTATAAATAAATCTACCAATCAGATTTTATTACCTAATTATCAAGCAATTTCTTCAAAAATGAATCAATGACTACAAATAATCAAGCATTCACTAAAGGAATAATTTCAATTAGTTTTTGTATTTTTGGCAATAAAATGTTTGTTTTTCTTACTTTAAAAAAGGAATTAAATTATTTATATGTATTTTTATGCATTTCCAATATGCTATAAAATAAGCTTAAGTGGTAAATAAAAACCTGCAGAATGTGCTAAGAAATTATTTCTGATTAATCAATTAATCGTGTGAATAATTGATTGCTAATATAATTGTTAGTAGCAGAAGCAGGAGTTTCTCCAGAGCGCTGCAGCTTTGAGGGGGGGAGTGAATGTTTGTGGGAAACTGCTGCTGGGAGACCAGCTGGCGAAACGCAAACAGAAACTCAGAACTTCCTGCTTCTCTGACCGCAGACTGCGTCACGAGCTGCAGACGTGTCTGCAGGCGCTGCATGCGCAGACGGGACGATTCCTCTGCTGGTGTTTACTGACTGGGAGTCTGGAAGGACGCAGATTAAAACACCGACCGGGCAGAGTGAAGTCATGGCTCCTGGACCTGCAGCTGGTCGTCACCTGACACCCAACATCAGCTGGCCGAGAAAAGTGATTGTCATAAACCATAATATTGATGTTTTGAAGCAGGTAATATAAATAATGGCACAATAATGCAGGAACTCGTTCTCAAAGATCAATAAACTTTAGATCCTAATGAACATTTATCACTGGGAAACATTTTAAATATCCAAAGTAAACAACAGATAAAACTGAAATCTGAAGCTTCAGACTTTTATCATCCAGTTTCTGGTAGAAAGAGAAAAACAGTAAATAATTCAAATGGAAGTTATTGAACTCGTTTTAATTTATTCTGCGATTTATAATCGATTTATTGATTATTGTGACAGGGCTATTTATAGATTTTTTTATCTAAAATGTAAATGTTTATATTTTTGTTCACTTTAGACTTAATTACTGCTCTGTGTTGTTCTTAAATGATTAATTGATTACTAAATTAGTTTACGATGACTTCAGCAATCGATTAATCAGAATTAATCTGTTTAATGTTTCACCCCTGAATCAAATGGTCAGATTCAATAATTAATGATTAACCAATTACTAAATTGTTTTGGTAATCGATTAATCGTGATTAATCGTTCCAGCTCTACTCCTGACATGAACTCTGCTCCAGACGAGCCTCATGCTGATCAGATTTTACTCATTTAAAGTCTCTCCAGCAGCAGCTGCACTGCAAAAACAGGTTCTGTCCGGTCGGGTTCTGTTCGGGCCGGGTTCTGTTTGTGCTGCAGTGTTTGTGCTGCGCTGCCTTCTGCCGGTCACACCCGCCGCGCGGCGCCTCACATTCACCATCTGTGAGGCGCCGCCGTCTGCTGGACAGTAAATCCGTCGGGCCGGTCGGCGTTCACACCACAGGACGCGCCGCTCCGAGTCCAATCTGCTGCTTCCTCACAAACAGGCTGGAGACGATGCAGATCGTCCACTATTTATTTATAAACACTCAGATCACCACCATGACCTCACCGAGCTCTCATCAACCATCTGGACTCAACCCGGTTCTACTGGGTCCAGAGCTCCATCAACTGCTCCGTCTCCAGCTGCTGTGGTTCTGAGTAAAACCAACCCGTAGGCCAGGAGGGGAACACCGAAGTGGGCGGAGCCAAGATCCAGCAATGGGCGTGGCCAAATGTGAGGGTGAGCAGAGGGATGAAGCTGGGATGTGGTCAAGACGAAAAAAGCTGTTGCCAACTTGGCAACTGTCACTTTAAGCTTCCCTTCAGAATAAAGCAACAAATCTGCTAAGATGATTTCCTGAGCACCGGCAGTCGGAGCGGAGACCCACTCCACTCCGTCTCCCCGGAGTGAATCAAACGTGTTCAAAGCAGAAAAACGCCAACGATCAACGCTAGCCGTTCCAACGCCACCAGGGGGCGACTGTCTGATTTTAAACCAGAACCGTTGACCAATAGGAAATCTCACCTGCAGGACCACTGTTCAACCCAAAGAGGGCAGCACTGAGACAGATTCAGGCAAAAATATTGAAAATCAAATAAATTTGCACAGAAACCCAAAGAAGGTAGCAATAAGGGCCAGCTTAGACGGTTTATCTGCAATAAAAAGTTGATTTGTTGTTCAGTTTCTCCTTAAACACCAAGCCGTTTTCTGCTCCATTAGAGGCCATAAAGTCTGATTTGGTGCATTCAATGAACAGCAAAAACAGGAAAAAAAGATTTTTCCAGGAATCAGTCAACAGCTAACAGGTGAAAAACAACAGAGGGGGAAATTTCTGGTTTCAATTACCGACCAATCAGCTGTGATGTTGTTACCGCTGAACATTTTGTGGGATTAATGGAGTGAAGAGCCGAGAATCCAAGAGGCTCAGAGTCAAAGTTTTCCCCCGAAAACTTCCTAAAAAGGAATTTACTTCCAAAACAACGGCAACTAAAACACATAATTCAGACATTCTGTTGATCAACTACTGGAGGCCAAACGCAGAAAAACTGAAAAACACAAAGGAATGAAATGGATCTGAGCAGAGAAGCTGCTGAGAAAAGCTGCAGAAAATCGTGGACCTGAGTGGGAATCCACCTGCAGGAAGTAGGCGCTCACCTTTCAGGTTCCTGGGGTTGTTCTGCTTGGTGCGTGGCATCTTTAGCCTCCACTCACTGCTGCATCTTCGCTTTATCCTCCTCACCTCGCAGGGACTCCTGGGTGCATCTGCAGGAACACACACACACACACACACACACACACACACACACACACACACACACACACACACACACGGTTAGTAGGAAAACATCCATAAAACTCACAGAGTTTAATGTTGCAGCAACCAGCAACCTGAGGAGCAACAGGAGGATAATCTGATGGAGATGCTGCAGATAGACGCGGCTTCGTTCTGAACCGATCAGAATCTGGATCGGAACCATCCGACCCGCTGCAGCAGAACCCGCTTTGTCTCCATGTTGCATAACTCTTACTACCGGCTGATGGTTGGTCTCCACTCCGCTATGACATCACCGTCCTGCGGCTCCACCAGCAACAAAAAAACACGCATGACACAAACACGCCTGGATGCTCACCTGCAGCCAGCGCGGTCCGGGCTGGACGGACATGCGCACTGCCCGTCTGCGCATTCGCAGGGAACGCCGCGTCCTAACAGGTGACGCACACCTGGGGAGGCTCAGCAGAAAAGCGGAGAGGGGGGCAGAGAGGAGGCGCAGTCCTGACACGAAAACACGACAGGGCGCGTGCGCGTGGACAGCGTGGATTCTGTGGCAACACGTGAACGCCCTGGCAGCGAGGGGCGGAGTCAGGGAAAACCCCTCTGCAACAGCCGGGACGCCTTCCTGCTCCTGCAAGCCTGTGGCGCGCACGCGCACAAGCACAGCGTCTCATGAACGCGGACAACTCCGTGGGAGTCCGTGGACACCACGCAGAACCACGCAAACACGGCCCGGGCAGCGCGCAGGCTCCTTGACGGCCCCGGGACTTCACACCGGACGACCCGTTCCCGGCGCGGCCGCAGCGGCGGCTCGACCCGCCGCGGCAGCCCGGGAAACGGCAAGCTGAGCGGCGGGCGGCCTGGTCGTACTCACCGGGCCGGTTCGCGCTGGAGCTTCGGTGGCTTCCAGTACCGCGGAGCGGGGCGCCGGGGTCAGTTCTGGTTCTGCTTCACCTTCTACCTCACTTTCAGACAGGCCCTCTGACGTCAGGGGGGTCCCGTCTCCGCCTCCCAGACGCGAGGGGGCGCTCTGCGCCGCGAGGGGGCTCCAGACGGCCGCCGATCCAGCAGGATCTCCCCGCTTCCAGGGCCCGGGCGCCCGGCGGGAACCCCCCTTTAGGGCCCCGCCGGCCTCGGCTCGGCTCAGAGTTCAGGACTGACGGTTTTCCCGGAGGTTCCTTGTTGTCAGGTCACGTTGTAGCCCTCCGCCACCACCGACCGGGCTTCCCCTGCACACGGCCCCGCAGCAGGGGCCGAACAGCAGGGACGGGTTCCGGGGCGGCGCCCGGAGAACGCAGGCCTCTCCCGGTCCGGATCATCCAGGAAAACCCCTTGATTGCGGTTCCAAGGAGCACTGCGATGAATTTAAGCATCCAGTTTGTTCACCAAACACAGAGCAGATCCGGAGTACGGAGGACCAAACATGCAAAAACCAAGAGTAAACAGAAATAATCACTGTGCTGACTGAACTCACAAATGAAACAAAAACAACAAAACTGGTTTTATTTTTATCTTAAAAAAAAAAAAAACATGACACAGGTTGATATTAATATTTAGATCTAGCACTTAAAATGTATTTTTGTTTGAATGTGATTATTAAAATAAAATTGTAAATGATGTATTATTGATTATTTTATTAATTTCCCTTTTTTTAACTTTTTTATAAAATGACTTTAATATAATTATTTACACAACTGATGTTGATATATTTACTTCATTAGCCATTTTAGATTTTTTTTACCTCTCCAATATTTCTCCACCAAATTGTTCCCTCCATGTTTATCTACATGTAATGTTTTCTAATCTGATGACTTAACCCTTTAACTGCCATGTTAATGGGTTAACATGGCAGTTAAAGGGTTAAGAACCTGAATAACATTTTAAAAACTATAAATATTGTTCATCTCACATGTCTATTCAATAATTTAAAAGCAAAAAGGGGTTTTGATTAGAAAATGTTTCGTATGTTGTTGACATGTTTTAGTCATGTGTAGTTAATTAATTAGAGACCTTGAAATTAACTGGATTTAAAAAATTTGATTGAGCCCCATCACTAGTTTTCATATTTATGCGTCGGCATTTTACTTTCCCATCTCTGATGTTAAATTAAAAACGAAGCAGGAAGGAGACAAAATAAGGGACAGAAAAATTAACTTGGAGTGGATTGAGACAAATTAAATAATTTACAAATGAAAAATATTAAGAAAAACACGATATTATAAAACAGACTTTAAAAAGCCGAATCAGAAAGCTTGCAGTTGAGGACTCTGAAGCTCTGAACAGAAAATATCATTTAAACCATTATTGGGATTCAGGGTAATGTCTTTAGTTCGTAACACTTTGAATACACCAGCCAACAATTATTGCACCAAGCAGCCTTTTATAAGATGATTATTGCACACATTGATAATGATGATGATTTGATATATTGTCCAATGTCACCACTGCAGCAACACACTTTCATTCAACTAATAATAATAAATAAATGTTTATTATTATAAATATTTTATTAAAGTATTTCTCTTAAATACATTTGGAAGGGCAGCATGTAGAATATATATATATATATCTTCCCCCTCCAAGAGGCCACAGTATATAAACAACAACCACCCTAGTTTTGATAAAAGCAGTTATTTAGTAGTTATTTAATCTGCAGACACCAGAAACACTGTTAAGTTGCTATTAGCTTAAATAAATATAAAATAATATCTGTAAAGGTTCAGAAAACTATGATGTTAGTATCTGATTTAGAGCTTCCAACGCAGTCAGATGGCCAATCGGAAGCTACAATCCTCATACTAACTTCAGCTTGAAACCCAACAAAAGCCGACGCTAATGTTAGCAACACCGTTAGCTTTTATGCTAAGACATTTAGCTTGAGGTCATTAGGCAACTGTCTGCGGGAAAACTGTTAATTTAAACATGTTTTATCTACTTACTTCGTATCATCGGCATGGAGGCTCGTTTTCCGCCATCTTTGATTCTGTGGACGTTAAAGTCACTGCGGGTTTTGAATCTGTTGGCTCCACTTGGAGGGAGTATGGCAGGCCGTTTAACATCAAATCTGACTCCACACAGAGATATCAGAAATTGGTTTGTTACAAATATATTATAATTTCACTAAATAAAACAGCTATTTCAGATATCTAATTACATTCTGACTAAATTATGTCACATTTACTGTTAAGATGTACAGAGGCTTGAATTCATCATATCTACAATAAATCACTATGTGAAACACATATTTCAGACATCAACAATAAGGTATAGTCAAAATAAATTTGAGATTTCTCACTTTTATTCTGACTGGTCATAATTCCAATTAAAGATATTAAATTTATTTTTATATAGAAAATATATCAGATTCAACTTCAAATAATTTTTTTTTTTTCAGTTTGAAATAAAAACTTAAGACAATTTTTTAGCTACCTGGAATATAATTACGTTGTTCTATGGTCATGCCCCTTCGCCCTTTGACCCCAGCAGTTGTTTTCCAATGGGAGGAGGCTGCAACAAATAATTACATAAATAAATCATTTTTTATGATATATTGTGTGTCATTCACAGGGTAAAATCCATCTAAACCAGTTTCAGGGGTTAAATCTAATTTGCACATCAGAGGTCAGACTCCTCCCAGTCGTCAGTCGTGTTTGCGTTGACCTTTGAATTCACACTCTCACTGCTGCGCCTCACACTTTCCACGGCAGGCTCATCATAATAAACCGTTTCATCTCTGATAGGAGGAGAAACCGGCCTGCATGCTGGGAAACTGTCTCACACTCAGCTTCTTCTGATCGCTGTGAGATAAAGTCACAACCTGCTCACATTCAGATTACATAACCTGCTCCAAAAAACAGGACGAAATTATCTGGGAAACCCACGACCTTCAAAATAAAAGCTACTAGCCCAGACTAGAAGGTTTGGATCTTATGCTCAATTCTGCAGAACTCTGATAAACATATTCAAGGTTATTTTAAATATTAAAATTAGATTCAAATATTATATCAGACCAATGAGAAAACATTTTATTACAGAATTGCGGGCTCCGTGTGGTTAATGTCTGCTTAGAGGTCGTTATTTATGGTTAAAATATGCTTTATTAAGAGCACATAATATGCAAAAAATAAGATATACTTTATTTGCAAAAATACTTACCTATTATGTTTCTTTTAATAAAATAACAAAATTAAACTCTTCTGGGATTTTATCAATGCAAAGTAGAGCAAAACTGAAGTGAAAGGAAACTGGTACATCTGAAAAGTGCGGTGTGCTTTGTACTCAGAGCCCTTTATGCTGTGCTCCATTTACCTTCGTTAACCTCATTCTCTAACGAAGTCAGAGAAGTCGAGATTTCACCATGGCGACAGCTGAGTAAACATTATTCGCAGAAACTCTTACGAACATCATTTTCAGCTTTACTCTCCAAAGTCAAACATCACTTTTCATTTGTTCAGTTTAGAGTTGCAGGTGCTACATGTAGCATGGATTTTAGACGCACTCATACATGCATGTAAAATAGAAACGTTCCGTTTTAATCTGTTCTTCAGGTTCAACCCTCAGATTGGAGAAACCTTAAGGTGCTATTCATGGAGCTTCTTTAGAATTGGATGTTAACATTAGCATTAGCAACATGTTAGAACTAGCACAGCTTCGCTGATAGGCTAACTCTTTTTAGCACAACTAAAAACAAAGTTGTGATCTGATTGGATCTTTTCCAGGGTCCAATCAGATCAGTTAGAAGTAGAAATTAACCACTTTGTCGCTGCTGTTAGCGGATGGTGCTTGTGCATCAAATTTAACGGTGTACCAGAAACAAATACAAAAGTTCCGCCTCTAGGTTTTGTGCGTACATTGAAAAATTAAAATTTTTAGCACGTTAAAATCTGTGTAGCTAAGTGACATTGAACGGAGCGTCACCATGGTGACGCATGGTGGTGGCAGCTTCATGCTGTGGGGAAATTAGTGGAAAGTGGCACTAATTTCTGTCACATCTCCAGGTTTTTCATTTTAATGTCATGTAATACACTGTAAACAATATTTAGTTACCAACTTAAATGATGCTTCTGAGGGAGTTTTCAACAAAATGCTATTTTCACCAGAGAAAATCCGTGTTTTGCAGAACATTGTGAAGTATTGATGGAGAAGTTAAGTTACATTTTAAACCTTCATCCGTGTTTTATTTTTGGGGGTTTTTTGGCCGCTGCAGCAGCTGCAGCAGCTGCATAAAGTGTGTGAGAAAAAGCCAGCGTCACCTGGAGAAAGTTTGCTGCAGCGAAGGAAAATGTCCCCGTTAAGAAGTCGGCATGTGACAGCCGCCCACTTCCACGGCTTCCTGCAGGCAGCAGAGTGGGACTCTATGACTCACCTCTGCCAACTGCAGCAACTTTAAATGCTACATTTGAATATCGAAACTTTTTACTGAGCAGGAAGCAGCCGTGGCAGAGATCTGATTGGTGCGGCAGGGAGGTGGAGGACAGCGCTCCCCTGTGTGACAATTAGCAGCTGCGTTTATAAAAGCAGATTTATAGTTTTTACAGCTCAGGGTGGAATATTCAGGAAGGTAGGTGTGTGTGCATTTGATGCATTGTAAGGACCATGAACCTCCATGTTTGTCTCAGTTTAAATAATCCAATTAATTTTTGACTGTAACTCTACAGACGTGAATCAAAGCGGACTTCCTGAATGGACCCAGTGGCGGTTCGGTTCCGTGGTACCACGGGTTACCAGCACAGCTGCCCAGCAGAGCCGAACCGGAACAATCGGATCCTCTGTCCCGCTTCGACCCGAGTCCGCGGGGTTTCCTGGCGCTGTCTGCGGAGGACAGACCCAGATCCAGAGAAAGGCAGCATTCACCGGGGAGCGCGACCCGTTCCTGTTGGCTCACAGCAGGGAGTCTGGTAAAGACCAGCACTGCTCCAGCATTTATGTTTTCATTCATGTTCTGTTTGCAGAACCTCCACTGACCCTGAAGACCGCAGGCTGCAGATCAAACTCAGTTTTTCTGAATCGATCACACATCTGATGAAAGCTGGATGATTTGTTTACACCGCACCGCTGGTTGTTGCATAACTGAGGCTGTTGCCATGGAAACACCAAGATATCCTCCCACCACCGCACCTTTCAGTCCCACTCACGTTTAAACAAGAAAAGTCGGGGCCGGTTGGAACGTTCTCCGACCGCAGGACTGATCCGGATCCCGGATGTTGACGGAATCGGTCCGAGAACGGAGGGAAAATATCCGGAAAACACCAGAGACACATTAAATATTCACTACACTGTTCGCATGCAAACGATCTGAGTTATGGCCTTCAGTGAAAACCAAGTATGACGTCAGAGTGACGTCATACTGACTAACATTCATTTAAAGAACTGAATTTAAACAAACTGTATGCCAAACAGACATTTTCTAAAAACCATTAATATTCTGGATCACTGCTGGGCTCCGGTCCCCAAAACGCACAGATCAGCAAATCTGACAGAAACAGT
Organism: Brachyrhaphis terrabensis; assembly: GCA_903067065.1. NCBI lineage: Eukaryota > Metazoa > Chordata > Actinopteri > Cyprinodontiformes > Poeciliidae > Brachyrhaphis > Brachyrhaphis terrabensis. The sequence continues at coordinate 3,132 of CAEGAG010294170.1, read as the reverse complement.
CCTAATTAGGGCAGATAAACCAGCACACACACACACACACACACACCCCCACACACACACAGCGAGTCAACAGAGGAAGCTTTCTGGCTCACGTCAGGTAAGGTCAAAGGTCGAACCCCATTAACAAAGGTTCCTGTCTTCTTTTCAAATATTTTAACTTTTTCAATCTTAAACTCCAGTCCAGATAAATTCATCTGTTAATTTTATAGCAATTTTAAATAAAATTAAAAATGTATGAAGGTTTGGAAGAATTCAACGGAAAACCTGCACAGGTGGATGGTTTCAGTAAATAGTTTTATAAGGTGGATTTTTTAGTTTTCTCCTGATTATTCCCATGTTAAACATTATTTATATTTATATTTTATTATATTTTCTCCTCCTGCTCTCTGGCCTCTGGATGTTTAAAGTTTCCCTCAGTAGCTTCAGCCGGGACTTTTCCCTCTGGATTGCATCACTGGAAAGATTGACACCATGAAAGTCTGCAGGTTTTCCCTGGAAACTCGCTGGCCAACATCCACACTTAGTTTTTCCAGAACCAAACAGAACCGAACCGGATCTGAACAGAACCGGTGGGATCAAACAGAAGTTGGGCTCGGCTGCAGGTTTTCCAGGACCGGATCCGTTTGATGCTGATCCCATTAAACTGCTGCAGGACATTTTATTCTCTCAGCAGCTGATGGAGATTTTTCCTCCTGCTTTACTTCACAGCAGGGAAGAAACGATTAATCATATTATTGAAATAATCATCAACTAATTTACTAATTGGTTAATCGTTAACTGGAGTATTCAGACTCAGAAAAGGTCATTTACTGAAAAAACCCACTAAAATATTCAGAGCAGTAATTGAGCTAAAATTGTAGAAAAACAAATATTTTTCATTTAAGCTAAAACACATTTATCTGTAAACATATTTCAGCCAAAACTCCTGAAGTGACATCACTTTATCTTCAACAAGTGTAGATTTAATAAAGGAATTATGTTTTCTCAATCAGAAAAGGAACTGAATTAATTATTTTAATCTTTGTAGTATTGTATAAAAATGGTTTAAAATTCTGTAGAACGATTAATCGTTAGAATAATCGATTAAATGTCGCAGCCCTACTTTACAACTCCTTCTGCTAACGTTTTTGATGAATGAAGCTTTTCCCTGCTTCCCGTGCGGTTCTGATCTGGTTCTGATCCGGTTTCGCCCTCCCCGGTCCGTCCAGGCAGAACCGAGCCTCTCCGTGTTCGGGAGCCTCCCCACGTCCATGAATTATTCACGCCTCGCATCCCGCCTCCCACGCTGCAGCTTATGTAAGGCGCGGCGCGCGTGGAGCAGCGTATGTTTGCACGCGTGTCTGAGGAAGTATTTTTATCCAGACTGGGATTCAGGGAGCCGTGACTCATTCTGGTTGCTCTTTATTTTTACCCCACCATCCGCCGCCCACCGCCTTCTCCTCAGAACAACAAGAACAGAAGATGGAGAACAGAAACACTGAAATGTTGGCGTAAAGGTTCCCCTCTTCATCCACACAAACAGAACCAGGATGGAAATTAGGATGAAATTAAAATGATAAAATCCTCTGCAGGAAAAAAAATAAGGAAAAAAAGAGCAAAAAATACTTAAATTTCACCTTTTCATAAAAACAGTAAATTGAATCAGTTTTTTTAGGATTCTGTGTGGCTAATCAGCAAAGTAAAGCACAACAGAAGTGGAGGGTAAATCTGAAAAGTGCGGTGGGCTTTTGTATGCAGACCAGTTTGGTTAACGTGGGTGGAGAGGTCGGGATTTGAACGTGGCGACGTCACGTCGTTTTAAACTTGTCTTTCCGTAACCAAACATCACGTCTGATATGCAGCTTTGATTTTATTCTTTGATTCTTACAAGTTTGTAAAATAAACTGGTTTCTGCCACAGCTTCCTGATGATGATGCAAGCAGTGGCCATTTTGAACGGTCCGGTTGATTTCTCCGACTCTGAATGAAACACACTGCTGCCTCAGACGGACTGTTAATTAGATCTTTTAAACGTCCAATCTGTCCAAGTCTCAGGATGAGGCCCAACAAATTTACTTCACAAGACGAACATTACAGCTTCATCATGATGCGCCGCTCGATAAACGTTTTTAGAAATTTCTGAGTTTATTTTCAATGTAAAGAACAGAAAACAAAGGGAGAAAGAAGTCAAGTAGACGTCTGCAGAAAGAGAGAAAAACTCCAAAACAAACCCAACGACAAACCACAGAAACAAACAATTACATCACTATTAGTGCCAATCGCAGGCTTAGACAACAGGAAGCAGTTACACAAGCGTCAAACCAACACACAACCGCCCTTCACAATAAAAGACTTAGAAATAACATGAATAGACCTTCAAATGTCTTTTTGAGTAATTGCATTTTGCAGGCTACAGAGATTCATTTATAGGCAACAGAATTTAAGAAAAAGATGTTAAATGTGTTAATCGCAGCTTTAAAAACAGAAATACGAGCCGCCCCTCACTAGACGGGCGTCCTGGGTGGGGAGCCACATCAACACCACCACAGAACACAACAATGGATGCAACCTGAAAAATAACCAGGCGATTCAAAATGATTTCAAACCGACAGAAACAGAACCAGAAATTATAACCACAATCTGGTGCTGATGTGAGAAGAAACAGGAAAGTTTATGGTGAAAGGAGAATCAGAACGACAAAAAGTGACAAAGAGAAAAATCCCAGTTTATCCACAAATCAAAGAAAAATTGTTTAAAATCAGACGAATCGACTCCAAAAATCAGAATTAAAGAGAAAACATCCGACTGAGGCTGTTTATCGATGTGAGGAAATAATAATAATAATAATAATAATAATAATAATAATAATAATAATAATAATGAACCTTTGAGGCAGTTTGACATGTTTGCCCCCCTGAATGACCTCTGCCCCCTCCTGGACTCCCTGAACCTCCTCTGCTCTTATGCAACCGTTCGTTAGACTCCTGAAGACAAACATCTTCTCTGCATGGATCCATTAAGGAGCAGCAGCTACACGCCGTTACGTAACGCAGCAGCAGAGCGGATGGAGGGAAGGAGGGAAGGAGGGAAGGAGGGGGGGGGGGAGGGGGGGAGGAGGGAGGGGGGGGGGGGGGGAGGGGGGGGGGAGGGGGGG
>CAEGAG010294082.1:0-10870 GCA_903067065.1 Brachyrhaphis terrabensis | reverse complement strand
CTAAAGCTAACAACTTTTAAATGAAATGTTTGTCATGCACAGTAATGAGAGTAAGCAGTAAATTACAAACATAACTAACATCCGATCATCAGCTGTTGATTCACAGACACAAAAGCAGGTCCCTATCTGAACTGTAACAGTTGTTTTTCCCAGAACGCTTTCTTTTGACAGGGGCTTTTACTCCAGCTTTTGGTGCCTTCATCTCATAAAAGCTAGCCCGAGTGCTTATTAGTCTGCCTGACTCACCAGTAGCTGCGTGGACCTTTTGGCCGTCATGAAAGGTCTTAATATGTCATCTCAGCCCAGCTCTAAGCGAGCGTGCAGCGTCTCAGCTCACCAGGCTGTTGATCAGAAGGCTGTGTGGTGAGGCAAACAGGGACGGAGTGACAGGGATCAGTTTGGCACAGACTCAGCTGATATTAAACAGCAGTGACATTCCCTTCTTACTTGTCAGCTGCTAATGTTGGTATGTTTTTCTTCATGAACTGATCGGGGGGGTTGTGCCCCCAAACCCCCTGAAAGCATTTTGAGAAATATATGTCCCTAGTGTGTAGAGATACACAACCAAGAGCTTTAAGTAGTTATGAATATTCTTCAGAATTTATTTACATTTTTCCTTCTACAGCTTTGTTATCGCTTTCGGTAAACTGTCACAACACCCAGCTATATTGTGCCACGTTTAAAGAAACCCTTTATGCTAATTTCTATGTATACTCTCCTTGTTCAGAGGCTCTGCAGATGTAGCTTTCCAGCTTACTTTTATATCCGCATTTACATATCCATCAGTGTATTCTTTGCCTAAAGTTTTGTGTCCAACATTTTATGCTAACCTCTACCAATTGGTTTAAGCTCCTGGTTGCTCTCACTCCATTGGAGGTTCCAAAGACAGTTTTCAAACTACTGAAGCATTATTTATTTACTATGCATCAAATCTTCAAACATAAATCCAATCTGTAACCTGTAAAGCAGCAAAGGCTGCAATCTTATTAATGTTTGGTGCATAACATGCTATTTAACCTTTTTTGGGGGAAGGTAACGTGCTCACATTGTCATTCGTGTGTTTGGTTTAAAAATGTTCTTTATAAATCTGGACCAGGCAATCTATAAGTAAGAAAAATAATTACCACAAGATCTGTTGTATGTAATTATGATTTAAATCATTTTTTACTGAATACACAGTGATGTGTGGCTGTTAATTCAGTTTAGTCTTCTGACACATATCATTAAATCTAGAACAGCATTTAAACAGTTTTGCATAATATTGCACTGGACAAATATAATTATTTGCACTGTGATGAACTAACATAATATGAATCTTATCTAGTACAAAAATATAACTGAAAATTAAGGTATGAAACAATCCTTGCAGAAACTTTCTCTGCCATGTTTCAGGTTTTGTTTGTCTTTTTGTCATCATAGTATACCTACTACATTTTTTTAGCGACTCTAATTCATTTATGTTAATTGGGTAAGTTCGAGATTTGTTTGCTTGAACGCTTCTAATGTCGTATGACTAGGGTTTTATTGCTCACACCTATTAAGAATCCTGTAATGATCACAAAAGAGGACACTTGACTGTCAGCCAAAAGTGTCCCATCCTGAACAGCCAGATTAAGAAATTTCATTTTAAAATAGGAAAGAAAAAAAGAGAAAACTTTCAGAGCATACTCTTAATTTAAAGGTGTCACTTTATTAGTCTTGAAGAAAGCAGAATTATTTTATGATACACTGACTAAAACATTCTGGATTTAAGAATAAATCAAAAGTTTAAAATTAATTAGTATTGATTTTTTTTTTATAAGAAAATATTAATATATGCATATTAGATATGACTAGAGTAAGATAAATCTTGTACGCCAATACATATCTGAGTTTGTTTAAGTATTTGATGTAGACTGCGATTATTGTAGACTGAAAGGATCTTGTAGAAATGTTCTGTCATGTTCCTCATTTTATGAAGTCTCTTTCTTTGTGCAATCATCTCCAGAGGATCCAGAGCAGTCCTCCGAGCAGAACCTGCCTTCTGTTTCAAGTTGTTGAGCTTTTTAAAGTCACTAATTCTGCTGCTACTGCCCCAACAGATGACAGCAGAAGAGAATAGAACCTGTTGAAAGCAGCCTGAACCATCTCATTATTCGAATCTTTGAACCAAAGATCAGACACAGGAACATAATTTATAGTATGTGACAGATAAAAGGAAATATAAATGATAGCCTTTCATGTTCCCATTAAAAATAATATATGTTTTTCTTATTTTACCCTATTTATCCATGTTGTCTGTGTACTAGTCTAAAGAAAATATACCTACTTTGATCATTTGCTTCATTTTGCTGGCCAAAGTAAGAAAATACATCAAACATTTTTCAGGATTCCAATTAATTGAAAAAATATAAATCAAATTAAATTACAATAGTTAATTTATATTGATGTAAAAATATAAAATTGAAGTTCAAATGTTTATATTTTGCTAGTAGGCTGTTAAAATAAGATAATATACATCACCTATATATCCTTTTGTGCTGTATGAAAGCAGTTGTAGTGATTGGTTGGGAGAGTTAGCTTTTGTTGATTGCTTAAAAAAAAATCCTGGTAATAAAATCGGTAACTTAAAATATATTTTAACCTTGAGTTCAACTCTTTCCAGCAGCCTTTACAGTCTGTGAAACTCATCGCTGTCTTGTGCTGGCCAGAAAACATTCGGCAGCCTCAGCCTGTCTGACCTTGTTAACAAGCTGTCTGTAGTCTTTTTTTTACGATACAGTGACTGTCTACCACAGGTTTTACCACCTGTAAGTATTTTCCAAACTTTAACAAAAAAGAAAAGTTTGTGTCCTNGTCAATAATAAAAAGCTTTACAACACTTTACCAGTCTTTCAGAAGCCTTGACATATTCACTACAATAACAAAGCATCCAATGCTTATAGAAATTGCACTTCACCCTCAAGTCCTCCTTTAAGATTCTACAGGACTAGGTTGGTACACTACACCCACCAACCACTTTAAGAACACAATTGGTCTAAATGCACTGAGCTGCTGACATGTGGTGTTTGTTTGTCCACAATTGAGGTATCCACAAGTAAAGACAACTTGTGGATTAGAATGGAGAAAGCTGATTTAGGTTACTTTAAATATGGCGTGGTTTTATATGGCAGAGAGGATGGTTTAGGTGTTTTAGAAACTGCTCTCCTGGGATTTTTATTCACAGATGTCTCTCAGGTTGACAGATATCATTTCTAATAAGGGAAAATAATCCAACCAGTATCAGTTCTGTGGATCAACAGTGACTTGTTGAATTCAGAGAATAACAGGTATGCTGGGACAAAATGATAGAAAGGCAACAACAGCTCAAATAAGTACTTGTTATAACCAAGGAATGCAAATTGCCATCTCTGAAAGCACAACATTTCTTAGCAGAAAACTTGTTTCTGGTCTCCCAAAACTGTGGATCCATGTGGACACACAGCCTAAACCTAGTCTTGGCTCTATGTGGATTGTGCATAGTTTTTTCCCCATGAAAACAAACTCAAACATAAAAATAATTTCACAAAGTACACAGAAAATTTAAGATTTCCCCATGACTACTTTGTAAGCCATGGAAGATTCCTTTTTCCAATGACTGTTGACATGTGGACTGGAGGAGTCTTAAAGTTTTTATGTTTAATTAAAGTAAACATGCCTGTGTGTCTTGGCCCTGAGCCTCAGTGTCGTACACAAAGAGTTTATCAGCGTACAACCACCAAGCAGAACTCTGTTGCCATGCCACCTCTCAGTCGCGCTCAATCATTTTGAGGTCTATAAAAAGATGTGGGTATCCTGGGAGACGTGAATCTTGCCTCAGCTTTCACTCACAGGTTTTTTTTTTCTCCTGTCATTGCTTTTTCGTCTCACAACACTTCGTCCTTCTGCCTCTTCTCCCCATTCTTTCTCTCACCTCTAACTTATACCCCTTTCACTGCAGTTTCCTTTCCTTCACCTTTTTCCGTCTCAGGTTCCTCTCCTTTATTGTCTTCAAAATGCCCCAGCAGTGATGATGATGAAGGTGCACAATATCAGGGGAAATCTGTGCACAGTGTGTGTTGCCTTGTCTCATTTATCTTCCTGCGCCTAGCTTTGGTTTAGTGGAGCGCAGCACAGCTATGCTCATTGGCTTTCAGTGACTGTGATACCTGCGCTGAATGTTTCCTCTCACAAGATGATTAGTGCAGCATGTTACATAGATGGAAGAAAGAAGTTCTGATTATATATATGTATTAATTTACCAACTTTACATTGAAAATCTGCTTCAAGCTTTGATATGAAAAGTTAACCTGAGTAAACGTAAAAGGCCTTAAGTATCCAAACCAATCTGACCTGTGATGGAAAAATTACAATACATGAATAAACCTGATTGAGTGATTCTACCTGAACAGTGCTTGGAAATATTTTTTTTCCACGACAGACCTTATGTGAAAGAGCAATTGTCTCTAAACCTAATAACTGTGTCTTAACCCTAACTACGTGGTTGCAGCAAATACCATTAAGCGTTTGTGATGATTTACAATGAGGATTTTACATATGTTGGGAAAGGTTCACCCACTCTTCATTGCCCCCAGATGTTCACATTAATATCACCACCATGTTTGACTGTCCCTTTCTAAGACACTGTGTTAGATTACACCTCTAACATGGTTCACAACTTCAAAAAATGTTCCAGTTTTTCATTTGCACAGGAAATGTTTTTTCCGAAACTGTAGGGAAAACTCATCAGAAGTTAAGAGATAGCTTTTAACTTTTTTTGTGCTTTTTTTAGTTAACCTTTTTTCTGAAATTCTAATTAGTAACCCATTAGAATGGGGTACTATTGTTTCCATGGTGCATAAATATGAGGTGGCACAGAGTACCTTTTCTGTTCTCCACAAGGCTATACAAAGATCAGACCTTGAACCTTGCAGAGTGAGCAGGGAGTAAGAAAAATCTCCAAAGCTCCCTGTTACAGAAATGCAGTGTAGTGGCATTTCGGGGTCACCAAGTCTCCATTACAATCATAAAGCAATATGAACAAAAGCATTTAGGTGTAAGTAGAGCTTTTTCCCACAATCTGTCTACTTCATAAACAATTTACCAACTTTAGCTTTACATTAAGTGCAGTGTACTTGTCGTTAATTTCTGTTTTCATTTTGGGCCTTTCTACTTCCATTTCCTAGCTGTAAACACACTATCTCATACAAGTATAATTAAGACATGGTAAATCAGCTTTATGTTTGTTTTTTATGTTACTATTCATCCTTTTTTACAGTAATCGGACTGGAAATGAGCAAAGACTGCAAGGATGGTAATTAAATGCCAGAAAATGAGGAATAATGGCTTCCTCTCGATCACTAGTCCCCAAATCAGTTGATTTTTTTTATTTTAGTATGATATTTCTATGAATTATGAAGATAAAAATGTCTTTAAAATTGAACATTCATAAAATATAACAAAACAAAACCCCTGATTCAAAGAAACAATGTCTGAGTATTACTTATTTGTCGTCATATAACTACATTTCCTCACATCTGAGTAGATCATTTAAAATCATGCAGGTAAGAATTGGTCTGTATGACAAAAAACGGTGAGTTATCATCTTGACAAAACCATTTTGTACCTGTGGATTGATTTTTCTGATGTGTGGCGTTGACCACAGTATTGTTGAATACATGCAAGTAGTGGTAGTGACAGTGAGCAAGAAAAGTCCCTAGCTTGTGCAAGTGTGGTTGACAATTAAACGCTTTTTACTTCTTTGAAGTAAAATTGTCCATATGTAATCCTGGATTTTCAGAATTACCTGAAAACCCTGTTTGTGTTCTACATCACAAACTGGTTTAATAAAGGTTTGGGATTGTGATTCTTTATCATGAGTTCAAATAAAGGTATCTGGCTAAATGCTAAAGTATACTAAAACCCTGGATAGGAAAAGTCTCTGGTATTGTTACAAAACGTTGCGTCACAAAACTATAAAGGTGCCGTTTTCCAGCAGAGTGGAGCCAGTTCCTTCCATCGTCTGCTGTGAAAGGGCAGTTTGCCCTCAGAACAAAGATCTGATTCTCAGCTTAAGACATACACTGAGCTTGTTCTGTGCTGTCCTACTTTGCTGATGTTTCACACACTGAGTACTTCTTCCATTTTCTGCCAGTTCAAATGAATTTCTTCACCATAGAAGATGGTGTACAAGATGTACTCTTCAGCTACAGACTGATTAGCTATTTAAAGTTTAGAGACTGTTTAAATCAGATTCTTGTCGTAGGAGGAATTTTAAGTATGAGGGTTTTTTTTTTTTTCTTATTTGTGACAATACGTCTCATTTTACCCAGCCGAGCAAAAAGAATTACTCATATGCTACTCAGCAGCAGAGGAATGCTGCTTCCTCCTCTCTCTAGATTTAGTCAGCAAAGCTTGCTGACACTGACTGTGCCACCGGGGGTTTCCTAATTACCAGTTTTCAGCAGTTTCAGGCTCTCCTTCGCTCCCCTTTTTACCTGCAATGCTGCCGCTCCATGCTAAGGTTTTGTTTCTCACTGGCTTCCCACATTCTGAGAGGCAGCATTGAAGTTGAAGGGCTGCACTGCGTCATTGTTTGCGTCAGCGGCGGAGAAGTAAACATCCATCGTATCTTGTACATGCCTGTAGATGTATTCTGTCTAAACTTTTGCATTTGCTATTCTTCTTATGTACGTGTTGTAAGGAGGTGATCTCTGGCAGCAAGGGGGGAGTTGTGCGCCATGGCAACAGCTTCTGCTGAAGTTCACTGGCAATGCCTTTCGTTAAAGATATCAAGCTGGGGTACATTCACCGATTAGGCAATGAGAATATCTAGTGTCTTTAAAAATATTAATGTCCCTTGAACTCTTTCATGTTTTTTTACTTCACAGTCACAAACTTTCATTTATTTTACTTAAAGTTTACTTATTTAAAACAGTGTGTAGTTGTAAATTGAAAGAAAAGCAATGCATGGTTTAAGATTTTGTTTTTCAAATAACTTCTAAAAATGATATATGCATTTACATCCAGTCCTTACGAGTCAATACTGACAAAAACTTTTCACTGTAATTACAGTAGCAAGTCTTTTGAGACTTGAAGCTGGTTAACTGTTTAAAGTCATTTAACTCCTGGAAGGTGAACATTCAGGCTCACAACTTTTGCAGGTTTTCTTCTTGGAAAAACCATCTTCATTGTCCTTGCTGTAGAGGAGCATCCCTGCATTATGATGCAGGGTGATGTTCAATGATGTGATGAGCAATGTTGGTTTACCTGTACACACTGTTGTACATGTTGACCAAAAGGAATTTCCAATGGCTTTCTGTCAAAAATTGCTTTCTTCTGTCATGTCGGTTTACATGGATGACCATGTCTTGGTCAGTTTGTAGTTATATTGTACTGTTTCCATTCTAACATTCTGTGATATGTTTAAAGTGTGTCGGAGTAGATGGGCCTGAATACAATGAAACGCTTCAGTTTTCAGATGTTCATTTGTAAAATATTTTAGAGAAGATGTAGCATTAGCCTTCCAACTCACATTTATGAACTACTAAGAGTTGGTCTATCACAAATCCTAATAAACTACCGTAGTCAAAGTTAGTTATTTGTAAAATGACAGAAGAGAAAAAAGTTCAAGGTTTGTTACTACTTTCGCAATCTACTGCATGTTTGGTAAGAAGGTGATCTTTTGTAACAAATATAGATTGTCATAGCAACAAGTCTAGCTGTACTCTATCAGTGCTGGGCTTATTTACAAGGCAAAGAATGAAAATCCTTTAGAAAGACAACAATGAGTTCCTCTCATGAATGAATTGTCTACATGGAACATGTTTCTTATGTTTGCAACATTTAACGTTGAAGGATAATCATGTTGTTGTTTTCTATTCACCAGATCCCACATCTTGCTGAAGGTGTTCGCATTCATGGTGAGAAGGTTACTGAGGCACTGAGGCCCTTTCACGATCGCATGGAGGCTTGCTTCAAACAGCTGCGAGAGAAGGTGGAGAAACAGTATGGTGTTAGGAGTCTGGTAAGACCTTTTTTATTCTGTCCTTGATTTCATTCCTTTCATGAATAACAATTTGCTGCTCAGTGTGCTAGTTTTCGCTCCTTTCATGTCAACTGTTAAATTGAAAATATTGAAAAAGTTTTAAAGTTCATGTTGGAAAGACTTAAAAGTCAAAGCAGGAAAAGGTTAAAGTAGTTCAAACTGAGCAGGTTATAGCTTGTAAACTTGAGCAAAATGTGATGCAAGAAGTGACTTTATTCTACCACAAGTGAAGGCTAAAACCAGTGATTCCCCAGCAAAGCAAATGAGTTTTCAGAGCAACACAGGCATTTTATCTGTCTTGTAATAGAGGTGGGCCTAGCAAACACGACCCCAATATGTGCATTTGACATGAACCCAGTTTGTGAATTCATAGCTCAAGCCCACTTCAGGTATGCAGCAAGACGGACAGGTTAAAAAATTACAAATAGAATGTTTTTAAGTGGCCTAGTCAAAGTCCAGACTGGTTGAGATGTTCTTTAAACAGACTACTCGTTAAAAAAACATATTTTTCTTATTCTGATTGTTTTAATATTATTTTAAAATAAAAGTTTAAAAGAAATCCAGTGTGTTTCAGTTGAACACTTGATAGCAGTTCTTACCATCAAAGGTGTAAAAACCAACTATTAGGTTTAGGGACAATTACTTTGGCTTAGATCAAATTTTTTTACCTATATAAATTAAATCCTTATTAAATTAAAATATCTGTGTCTGATATTAAAATTAGCTTGGATAATTTTTTTACATCTCCTATCTTTGCCATTTCAGCCTTAGCATATTGAGAAGATGATTGCCTGCACGTGCCAGGACAGATTTGCTCTACAAAAATGATATTTTATGATGGCATCCTAATTGCATGATTGATTTGATTAAATCCAGAGTGCATCCAGCATTAAAGTAGGCAGGCTAAATGGGTGTAACAATAACCTGTTTTTGTATAACCTTCAACCATTTGTTATCCAGTTTGGAGTTTCAAAAAAAGCAAAAACCTCTCAAGACATCTTCAAGAAGCAAATACTTTTTTACAGCCAATTTTAATATGAAGCAGTTAGAATTCTTTGAAACAGTTTGTCTTGGTAGACAAGCCTGATGATGGACACCTGATGGCAGACAGTTGGGGGGGGAAAAAAAAGAAACAAGTTGCTGTCAAGCCAATAGTTTCCTCTGCAGGTCTAAGGTTAATTCAGCAGAACGATATCAAACCTAATTCTGCACACTCTGGTTTCTGCTTTGAAAAAACTGGCTGCAGTTGAGTTTTTTTGTTTTCTGAAAATGTACGATGAATCATGAACGGGAGAATGGGGTGACAAAGATCAAGGCATATTGAAAGAATCTTCATGGATACAGATTCCTCTTCCAGATCTTTTAACACATGGTAAATAGAATAAAACTAAAGTTTCACTGACATTTTCCCACAAAAAAAGTTTTACAGAAATCCACATTAAAATCCAGATGTCAAAACGCTATAAAATATATAGTCTGGTCTGTGAATCAAATAGGGATTTTGCAACGATATCATGAAGCAGTTAACAATTTTAAGACTAAGCAACCAGTCTGTGATGGTACTTTACACCAACTGGTAAAATTTTAATCACAAAACTTGACAAGCACATAATTTAGATTTTCCTTTTCAGTAAAGAGTTTTATATCCCACCTATGCCTTTTTTTTTTGTTATTTGCTGATGCCAGCTGTCTGCAGCAGGTTGCTGCTGTGGGACCGCTTCCCACTTCTTCTTCTTTTTTACGGCTCTAATTGTTGCTTGGCCAAGCATTTCCTTCTATCCTGCCAGAGGTAAAGAGTTGCTCCCTACGTTAAAAGGAAAGGGTGGCAACCTTTCAAATGAGAAAAAAGCCATCACTTCCAAGAAATTGATATTAAGGCCACTCTGTTACATATGCGGCTGTCTCATAAAAATCTTTTAAAGGCTGTGGGTTTAAGTATTCTACCCACAAGTTCCAGATGAAATTAAGAATGCCTCAAAAGTTTTTGAAAAAGTTTTCTCCCTTGCCTTTGGGCGATGATGTTGCTGCTGTTGAAAAAGAAATAAACCGTTAAATTTATAGTTTGTTTAATAAACCAACTATATTAACCACGACTTGCGAGTTAGCTATGTAGCTAATTAGCTATCTAATAATTAGCTATCTAATTAGCTACACTCACTATGATATCTTAAGTTATTTGAGATAAGATATCTCACCATAATAAAAAAAATATTATTTTCCTAAATAATAGTTTGTTTAGTAGGTACTAATTAGCTCAATGTAGAAACTTCTGTATTACTTTACTGACAAGTTGCTAAGCTAGCTGTACTTGCAAGTTAGCTACCTACCTAGCTTACCGGTGTTAACTGTGGTAAAACAATAATGTCTGACTTTAGGACTCCAACAGTAAAGGGGACGTGAACATTCCCCCTTCTATTAAGATGTCCCTCTTTAAAAAATTCTTTGTAAACAAATTCATTTTTTTAGTTAATCTCTTAAAATAAATAAAAATAACTTAACCGATGCAAATTAATTGAAAGATCATGAATCACTTCTTACCCCCTAATCATGTACAGTAAATACTGGAGATTTTTATAACCCTGATAATCAATGTGAAATTATTTCTACAGTGGAAGTTAATTTTGCTTTTCTACTTTTCAAAGCAGTTGTAATTTTTTTTGTAATTTAGAGCCAACTTCTACTAGTTCCAGTTGAACTCATGTTGAATGTTTTGACAATGAGTGCAGTCCTTGTGAGATTAATTATCCCGACAAGTGATTTGACTGCAACACGTCTAAGAACTCAAGTAATTTCAAAACTTTTGTTTTCTCCTCTGCGGCGCTAGCC
>CAEGAG010294070.1:0-10216 GCA_903067065.1 Brachyrhaphis terrabensis | reverse complement strand
TCCTCTGACCGTGGATTCTCCGGTGGAGAACTCCAAGCCTCACTTTCCCTTCCCATCTGCCCCGGCACCGCCTCTTCGTCCCTCAGCTTGCCGCCCTGACAGGCGGAGTTGCCACGGTGATGGATGACTCTGCGCTCAGTTTCAGTGTCAGAGTGTGGCTCCTCTGCTACCTGCCGTGTGGGTCCCTGTCAAAGACTTCCTGTCGGGTCAGCTGCACCGTTCCCCCGTTTCTTACCTTCTTTCTTTTTTATCCTGCTCTTGGTCTCCATGCTGCAATTCCCTTATCTCTCCATTATTTAGCTCGGTAAAATGCTCGATGTCAGTAGAACATTTCCCATAAAAGGACTAACTTCTGAGGAGCCACAGAGTAAACTGAAAAATTAACATAATCATTCAGTTTTTTCATTCAGGGCTGTTTTCAATTTCTCCATTCAGAGTGCCTGGTGCATATTTGGGTGAGAGACTCAACTGCAACTTCCTTTTACAGACTGCGGCACCGTCTTCATTATACAGCAAGCTTCCTTTAGAGTGACCCCGGTTCTGCACCATGCATTTTAAACATCTGGCCCTTTGAAATGAGGTCCATAAGCGATGCACTCACAAGCTTTGTCTGTGAATGTAATTAGCCAATTAGTCTCCTCTTTATTAGAAACCAGCAACGGCAGTCATGCGTCTCTGCTAGCAGGGACTAGTTAGTGTGTTCTAATGAGCCTTTAGCTCCAAACCAGAAACCCCATCAAGCATTATTAATAATAAAGAGGCTATTTGTTCAGACCTTCCAGTTTAAACACCGATGCCACATAGCCAGAATTATTAAGATATGTCTTAAAGAGTAATGAACAAGGCTGAACTGTGAGGCCAGATTTGGGAAAGGTGATAACAAAACCACAGAAAAAAATTATCTGTTACGATGCCGATGAGATGTTTGTCTCAGCTCTGTGATGAATGGATCTAATATTAATTTCAAGCTTTCAAACCTTTATTTTAACTGTTATTTTCCCAAGTAAATTGTTTATATGAATTGATGATTTTTCAAGCCAGAATTGGAAGCACAAGTTTTAATTTTATCGTCCATTTTAGGATCTAAATATTACAAAGTCGATCAAGTATACACACTTCTGCCTCACTTAGATGGAAGGAAATTATATGATGTTCAGAAATAATACAGGAAATAAAAAGGATCAAAATTATAAACCAGGACATGATGGAACACCAGTACCTCTGCCCAGAGGGAAACCAGTTTTCTACCAATGTGGACTAAAAGTTAATCCCTTTAAAATTGACTAAAATTTGCAACTTCCCACCTGGATGAGCCAAATGTCAATGTTTTCTGGCCAGACAAGCCTTTCAAACCTAAACACAATCTATGTACTGTGTTAGTTCTCCTTCAGTTTCCCTGATTTCTTCCAGGCACAGCTGTTCCCCATTCCCTCTGATTCCTTTGTCATTTTTCGTCCCAACTCCGAATAAAGCTTCTGGGTTTTCTTTGTTCATCATTTGATTCCTTTGTTCTCTACCTGTGTAGACTTTTTCTGACTTCCTCTGTGTACGTTCTAACTTGTGTCTCAATAAAGTACACTTTTGGCTGGACATTCAGATCCAATATATATTTGCTGTGTTTTCAGGAAATGTTCCTTTTGACTGTCTTATTTAAGTAAATTAATCAACAGAGATGTTTTCCAATTTATATTTTTAAATTAATTCATATTTCTCACGTTCTCCATCCCCCTTAACTTGCCACACAGATGTGTTTCTCTCCAGCGCTGTCGGTGTGAAAAAGGGAAGGCCGCAGTCAGATTTGTTTTTTCTGGAAGACATCATATTAAAATTCAGTTATGTTGTGTAATAATGCATGCTATAATCACAACATATTTGGTTTGCAAATAAGAATAGCAGTTTGCGGCAGGTAGATTTAAAAGTATTTGGCGTAGGTTGGTTCTCAGCATGTGTCTGATCAAAGACGCAGTGGATGAATACAGACATGAAAAGTGCCCTCATGTTGCTGAAAGGCAGCTTTGAAAATTTATTCAGAAAAGCCAATACTCTACACACCAGAACAACAAATAAAGCCAGAAATTACAGTTGCGTGGGAGTGGTTGTTTGTATGTCAGTAAGCCAAGTAATATCAAATCTCTTGACATTGACATCTGATCACAAACAGCTTTGATTACAGCAATGTTACTAAATGACATGTTTGTTTGTCATTTTTAATTTTTCAGTGAAACTTTTTGGGGGGAGGGAAAATCTGGAAAATAATAGCAGAATTATCTATGTAACTTTTATTTTAAAAAAGGTTTTAACATGCATTATGCAGAAATGCACAACTCCTGGCCAACAATTATCCTGGTCAAACTATACTATTATGATATGTTGACAATTTAAACAGATATGTAAAAAATCTTTTTTTTTTTTTTTTTATAAAAGTTACATACCACAGCAGATAAGATTAAATTTGTTTTTCTTATTTTAGTACCCTGTAAGTTTGTGAGGTGATGAGCTCTAAGTCCTCTTTGGTGTAATTAAGAAAACATCATTGACGGTAGGTTTTGTTGTGAAGAACTCCTTTACAATGTAAAGATTTTTCTTATTCAGAGTTTCTTTTTTTGTAACAGGTTGAAATTGCGCTGAAGAAACAACAATGGAAGCTTCTTTTGTTTTTGTTCGATGCACTTCGCCCCTGAGTAAATAAACTCAGAATTTCTTTGCATTTTTATCCAAATGCAAACTCTTTCGAATTCCTCTTGCATCCTGTTGTGGGTTAACCAGCAGAATGGAGTTGCTTTGTCAGAGTTTATCTCAGCCGCAGAACCTTGCAAACCACCTGAGACTCTGAGATGTGATTGCTCCTTCCCACTTCACCCCTTTTCTCTCCACGCAGCGACTCTCCGCAACATTTGGATGAGTGATGCTGTCTCTGCCTCATCTTTGACTGGCAGAATAAACACTGTAACCACAACAGAAGTGCTGTGAAACAAACTACTAGCAACAACAGAGGCAGACAGACACACCGCAGCTGTGACAGTGTACGACAGGGGAGATAAAGCGGTGCACTGTTAGCAGAGATAGGAGTGTGAGCCTCAGGATGATAATAGAGTTAGCAGGCAGATATAGAAGTGTGATACTATGAGAGAAGATTCAGATGAATATGACAGTTCAGGAGGGGGTCTCGGTGAGGAAACTTTGAAATATGATAGCTGGCAAAGGCTCTGACTCTGTGACGGAAAGCTTGACTGAGTTTAGAATCACAACGAGGGTTTGTACCGCAGAATGCTGCTGTTGTCACAAAGACTAAACAGCTTTTTAAAAGCATTAAACAGATAAAGCTGGGTTCAAAACAACAGCCATCCAACATCACTAACCTAACAGATCATTGTTTTTGGTGAAAATCGTAAATCTACATTAGAGTTCCACAATAGTAGAAACTCTTTCAACGGTAATTAGTATCGGTTAATATCGTAATAACTATCAGTTGTAATAGTTTCTTCTTCCTCTCTTTCTACCACTGTGTGACCTTTTGCATTTTGGGAAATGTGATTCGGGTCTGATGTGAGCACCTGCTGTCAGCAGACAGAGTATTACATTAGCATGAAAAATGCAAGTTTATAACACTTGGAATATATTAGCTTAATATCATTGCACTCTGAACAGTCCTTTGTGATGTGAATATTGCACACACTGATATAGAGATGATGATATATTGTGCAGACTTTATCTACATGGGTATAATATAATAGTAAGTACAGTGGAGTAACAGAAAACTAACAGATTCAACAGTTGCTGATTATATTAACTAAATTAATGACAGGTAATGGTGCGTAACTTATTATGTGAATGAAAATATGTCAAACAAATGGTCTTGTTGGAGGTTAATGTTGTACATCCTGGTTATAGTGCATTACTCTCAGAGTAAAACTGTTTATTGCAGATAAAAAGCTGATGAAAGAGAAGAAAACTCAAAAGGAAGTGCTGGAAATAATAGACTACTGAGCTAAAATGAGCTCATATCCTGAAAAATGGGAACCCAAACCAATAACGTGGGAAAAAAATGGTAAACTATCACTCACATTGACAAAATGACAACTCAAATTGTAAACCTGCAGTCAACATTAAGCTCCAGAGTGTTTAAAGAAGATCTGTGGATAACTGTGAGGTAACAAGTCCCCATAAAGTTCCACATAAGCTAAAGAGATTAAATGATTGCGAAGAACAAGTTCATTGGCCTACAGAGAACTGGAGCAACATTTGTGAACTGATGAAGGCAAGATTATTCTTCTGTGTTTAAGATGCTGCTGACAACTCAAGATCAGCAAGAACATCTTGTGAGGTGACATCAATCACAGGACCTGGTTGACTCAATGCAACACAGACGGGACTCAGTCCTCAGGAACAGTGGTTACACAACTAAAAATGAGCTCAATGTTTTACAGAGAAGCCAATTCTTCAAACATTTTGAGTTGCTGCAGTGAGTTTGTAAAGAAAGATGCTGACTCTACTGTTTTTTAACAGATTAATTTTCATTTTTTTCATCAGTTTCTGCAGAGTCAGAAGAAATTTTCTCCATGTTTTTTCATGAGTAGAATATGCAGTTTCTAATGCAATTGTCTGTATGGAAATGTAAGCTGTTTAGAAAAACTGAGAATAGTCTCTCTTTCAAACACAGTGTTATTTTTCATATAGTGAAATTAAGCAGCGTTTCATCGTTCTCTAGTGTTTAAAACTAGAAAGTGGTGAGCAAAGCAGAGAAACTCAACCGGGAAACGACAATGGGCGAGATGTGAGCGGCGAAAGGCAAAGAAGACAATGTTGAAGAACGAGACATGAAAGCAGAAGGAAGCCACATCCAGAAACAAGTTTCCACAGTAACAAAATGTGCGGTAGAATGAAAAGACAGAGCAAGCACAGAACGAAAACAGAAAACAGCCATTCAAAGACAGACAGAGCGGCGCAGCGACAGGCAGCACAGACAAATGGAGAGATTGACAGGCCAAAAGGGAGAGCGTGAAGATGCACAGCGTCAGGCTGATATTGTCATTCTGTACAGCAGCCCAGCTCCAATGTGCTGATTATGAGAGCATCATTTGAGACTGACAACCTTGTTCCTACAGTACAGCATGCCAAGCACACTCCCAGTCCCCATCGCTCTCTTTCTGCGCTCTCCCACCCTTTCCCACCGAGCTCACACAATTGCTGTCTGATGAGGAGTGAATGATTGGAGGAGGAACGGAGTGAAACGTGAAAGAATAACAGGAATACAAAAAAAACACCTAGAGAAGCTAGAGATAGGGAGAAAAACACAGCAAGGCAGAGAGCAGAAAGGAGGCGTGCAGAACACAGACTGTGTGCAGTTGTAATTAAGTGAGCGATTTTGTGCCAGGGAATATGCTAATTCCTGCTTTGTGTGAGCGGTTGATTGGCCGCTGCAGCAGGCGGCGAGGGGAAGGGGAAGTCATGGGCTTGGACGCCTCCGTCTAGCCTCGTGTTCGTCACAGGGCTTGTCCGTCTGCAGCGTCACCTTTTACAGCAGTTTATAGAAAATAAAGGAAACAAAACATTAGTCAGCATTATTTTAACTGAGTTAATGAAGGAAATAAGATTTTTGTTCTCAACAAGATGGGGGAAAAAAATCCTCATCACTTCGACGTTTATGCACTGGCACCATCTTGGGGAAATTATATTTTAAAAAATAGATTATTTTTATTTAAAAATCCTATTTATATAACTTTGACTTCTTATTTTTTTTATACCTGACATTACTGTACAGTCTTTTATTTAATCCTTTTTATGTGTATTTTTGTGCTTTCCATTTTCCTGCCTTTGGCTGCTAACAAAAAAAGTATTATTCAGTTCTATTCTAAAATGATTTTACCAAATCTCTAACACATGACAACTGAAGCACACGTGTGCAAGCAGTAAGGATGCATAATATTGTTGAGACATTAGTTGTCATTCAGCATTTTGCCCCCATGGCCTCACATGTAATTAGACACTCTATGGAGAACAGTGGAGGTAGAGCATCACACGGCAGCGTCAGTCTGTCAGCCGAGTGCGGCTGGTGATTAGCTCTCCCTGTGAAATGTGCACACCTGTCCTTATCACATTGCGCAGCATGTGCTTGAATGCTGAATCGAAGGGAATGGTGACATGCCGTGCTGATGAAGCACTTGTGGAGGATGCTGTTCTTTGTCCTGCCATGTATTCAACCAAATTCTTAAAATGTGTGGAGCCAGGCTTGTATTTAGATTCAAGTAAACAGGTAAGCCGTTTCTCAGCTGTGTTTGACCTTGCAGCTTTTAACAGTTACTTGTGTGATGCTGAAAACATGGAAAAATGTGAGAGAAAGCGGAGAAATGCCAAAGGGCAATTAGTGAACTATGGAGTCGATGCATAAACCAACGGTCACCTAGGAAGAAGTCTCTATCTCAAATATGAGTTGATAAAGTGAATATTTATCCAGTGAGCTGAACGACTGAGAGCAGGTGCTGAAGACTTAAAGATGGGGAACTATGGAATATCGACTTTTTTTTAGCTTTATATCCCTCATCACAAATAAACCTAAAGTGTTGCTATGATCCGTTCATGCATGTTTGAGTAATTTGTGAATCTCCGGAGACGAGGTGTTGTGGTGAAACACAACCCACTTATGGAGGCCTCAGTCCTCGACGTGGCTGTCAAAGGTTCAAGTCGAAGCCTAACGACCTTTGCCGCATGTCTTCCCCTCTCTCAGTACCCACCTTCCTGTCTAACCAGCTTCTTAAAGTGACAGAGGCCAATTTCAAGGCATCAAATTGCAATGTGATTTTTTTTTTTTTACATTATGTTTGATAAGGCAACATAGTCACTTTATTATGCTACAGAATGGCACTATCTGCCTGGAAAATATAATACAACAAACCAGGCATCCACTCAACAGTGGATGTGTGGTGAATTTAGTCTGTCTACAAAGCATATTGGTGAAAACATTCCCCCAACTCTCTCAACATTTGTCACTAAAATCCTTATAGTAGCAGGCTCTTGTCTGCAACAACATAGTGAATAGAAGCAGCTGAAAGTCAAATTTATGAACATAATTAGGCTGTTTCACTCATGAAGCTTCAGCTGCAGTACAGTTGTGGGACTGTTTGTTCAGCACAGACCCAGAGCAAATACAAGTCACTGATGCAGGAGGAGTTTTTATGAGATGGGTAAACATGCAGGAGGAGAGTTTGGCGATGGCTGTTATTTAATTAAGTAACCCGCAGATGATGAGGGGTTTATTACTGACAGACCGCAGGTGAAAAGCAAAAACATTTTCTTACCTGGGAAACTTTGTTTACAACAAACATCTGCAGTTGCTAAAGCTACATTATGTTGCCAATAGCATTGGGTTACCCTTCCAAATCATTAAATGCAGGTGTTCCAACCAGTCCGGCGGGCCTATTTAACAAGTGTATAAAATGCATGTTGTCTCTACAAAAACTGTGAAAGAATCTCTGGAGCTGTGTGAGTTGTTCTGTAATAGGATGCAACCTGTGCAAGAAGGCCTTTTGTGAAATTTCATCATTATAAAACAATGCATGATCAACTGTTATTGGTTGTTTAACAAAGCGGAAGCAATTAGAAACAACAGCAACTCAGATACAAAGTGATCGACTAGACAGACAGGGATCAGTGGATTCTGAGCGATAGCCTGCAAATTAACTCAAAAACTGTGTCAAGAGATTCTTGCAATGGGGTTTCTATGTCAGGCCAGCTACATCCAAGTGTTACAAGAAGGTCAATAATTACATGACTGCCCAGTGTCAAGAGTAAAGCTTGGTCCACAGGGGATTGTGGTTTGGCTTTTGATGCTGCAATATGTCAAAACATTTTCAAGAATTTCATTCTTCCAACTTTATGGGAACATTTTTGTGATGGCCTCTTCCTGTTCCAACATGACCTTGGACCGGTGCAGAATAACTGGCCCTCTTGGAGTTTTGATTTAAACTTGAAAGAACATGCTTGGGATTAATTGGAGTGGCTACTGTGATCCAGGCCTTTTCATCTAAATGAGCATCAGCAATAATGATCACAATTTCCCCTGAATACACCTCTAAACCTTGTGGAAAGCCTTCTATGAAGAGCTGGAGCTGTATATGGTGGGCCTCAATACTAAACCCTATGAATTAAAAATGAGATGTCCCTGAAGTTGATGTAAATTTCAAGTGGCAAATTAATGCCTCTATTGTCATCCCAAATTGTGTTGCATTCCTATTTGGAATACAACAAATAAATAAAAAGCCTGATATTTATTGCTTCATGTTTCAAAGTTTTTAGGTTCTCCGGTTATAAAATATGATCTGAATTGTTCTTTAACTATTTTAATGCAGAAAAATGATCATTCCTGAAAGGCACAGTATGCATTCTCAAAGATAAGGAACACTGACAGCATTCTACGTGACCTATGGAGTTGTTTTTCTTTGTTTCTTCATCTCCCTGTCAGAAACAGTGGAGAGCAGTGGCTGGTTCCATCACCATCTGGTCCCAAGAAGAGGGAGGCACAGCAGTTCTCTCGCCATGCACACCCACTCACCAGCCCACAAAACACAACGAGACACACACACACTCACACAACTTCACTCCGAGGCCAAATCCAAGATCCTCCAGTACTACCAACATGGACACACACGCCAACACACATGCTGGCACTAGTAGGAGCACTCAGAAGTACACATACAGGGACAGGCAGGCTTTTCCACCCACCATTTCTCCGAGGTGCAGTCCATCTGCTCTCTCCATAGATTTAGATGGCATTCCAATATGTGATATATTGGAATGCCAGCTCGGTTTGCAATACAGTCCCCTGAGGTGCAGGTGTCTGAGGTACTCATAAACCACAACATGGCTGCTAAAATCGGCCTATAATATATTTCACTTATTTGTGGCACAGAGAAGTTACTGTGTGTTTGAGGTACTTTACAGAATATGTCGCCAATAAAACTTTATCCTATAGGGATCCCAGCAAAGTTTGTTTTTATTGCACTAAGTAATACTGCTCCCTCTATGTCTTGGCATCAGTTTTTCAAGGACTAAAATGCTTCTTTTTATGTTAAGGATGTTTTGTTTGTACCACCAAACAACTGTTAACGCAGTTCTTCACAGGAAACAGACGAGCACAGCTTCAGGTCATAAAATGCCCTGCGGCATTAAAAAAAACATAGAAATATTCATGAATAAAATATAAAAACTGCCATTCCAAAGAGGATATGAGGCGAGAACGTAAGATTGGACACATGTAAATCCCACTAAGTAATAATAAACCAAAAAAAGAACATGCTGAATGCAGGGTGTCGGAGGCATACGTGAAAATGAAACTCCCACAGCATTTTAATTGCTGCACTCAGTTCAAAGTGACGCTGAATGCCAACTGAGCTGAGACTACAGACGAGATCAGCCCACGGTACAGAGAGCTCTGAGCGCTCAGGTTGCTGCTGCAGCTTAAAACATCACTGATGGCTGTTTCACCCTCTGACTCACTAAATTAACTCCAAATCCATTTACTAGCGTTGCAGCTTAAGCCCTCCAGTTTGGTTCAGGTCTTCAGCGGTTTCTTCTAATTGAGTTTCTAGTAATTACCACACTGCTAATGCATTGTAAGTGCCTTCTAAATCAGGGGTAAAGATTTTGTTTCAGACTACAAGAGCAAACAGCAATCGTATACATCAGGATGTAAGAAGGGGGCTTCTGCGATGTTCCAAAAAGAAGACAGATTCACAGGAGACCTTTGTGACAAGCAGCTCCCAAAGAGAGGATCATCGCGCCTCACACGGCCTTGTCTTGAACCTCTTCCCCTTTTCTGCTCCCCAGTTTAATCCACGGTTTTGCGTCAGGGTGCCAAGCAGAGGTAGCCTGGCAGACATGCTTCATCTTTGATCTTTGCTGGCAAATTTTACAACAATGAGTGGGCTGATCCTGGTTATATAAATACACTAGGAACTGTGCAAAACCTTACAATATATATGATGGTGTGCAAGAAATATTTGTCAGCTTACAGATTGCTTGCTTTTTCCTTTGAAGACAAATTCATTTTGAAATCACACAAAGATAACTTGAGTAATACAAAAGGCAGCAAAAGTAGCAACAAACTGTCTAATCCAAGCTGCAGAAAGTACCGTAATTTCCGGACTATAAGCCACGACTTTTGTCACACGCTTTCAACCCTGCGGCTTATACAAAGATGCGGCTTATTTATGCATTTTTT
>CAEGAG010294004.1:0-10146 GCA_903067065.1 Brachyrhaphis terrabensis | reverse complement strand
AAATGTGTTTAATACCATTGTTTATTAGTTTACTGTCCCAACAATGAGTAACAGATGTTGATGTGATGTAGAAGGTCAGCATAGTGAGAGGGTGAAATTCACTAGCAAGTCATGGATAGCAGTATTGTTTTGATGAATAAATCACTACATTCAATGTTTATTTTAGAGTGATTTAGTGGAATTAAAAAGCCTCTAACTAAATAGTTGCATTTTTGATCACATCCCAACACTTACAATCATTTCTAAATATAAAATCCATAAAATAGATACATTTATTGACATGTTTATTCACTTGAACGCAGACATTAGGAAGACGTTGGACACTCGTTGACATTATTTGTCCTAATGGATCAACGATTCCCCATAGCTGACTTGGACTGCATCATCTTGTGCATCCAGGCTGCTGGTTACTGATGAGTAACAGCGATAGCTTTAACATATATGGATGCCAGGATGGGGGGGGGCTTAGAACAACATCCTGACCCTCACAACAACTTTCTGAGAACAAGAGAAAGGCATTTTGTTCCAGCCGATAACATACTGGTACCTGTACTGAAGTGTGAAAGGAACGTGATCACATGAAGAGCTGCTCACTGGGCTGCTGGTGCTCAGGCCCTGATTTCTTCCCTTTGAAACTTTGAGAACAAAAGCATTTTTCTGCCTGTTTTTTTGTTGTCTTCTTCCTTTATTTCTTTTATTGTGAATTCAGTACAGATAACAGGACAGAAGGGCCCTTATGGGTGGCATCACAAGGCCAACCCTCACCATTCGCCTTGGGTCATTCTGTTACTGTTTCTATGTTTTGAGCATTAAATATTAAATATTTCACTGTTTGCTTGATGTCTGGTATCTATTTTATAACAATTTTATAGCAAACTGAATGCTGATTCACCAAGCATCCTTGTTTCATAATTGGTTACTGCATTATGTTTTTATTGTGCAAAGCATTTTGAATTGGCTTGTTACTTAGTGTGCCGTACAAGTAAATTTGACTTAATTTTACAGGTCCAATTTGATCATTACGGTTCAATCAAAAATAAATACCTGCACTTTTGGGTGTACAGCCCATCATCTAGCTTAAGAAATTTTAGAAAAAAGCTCTGAATACTGAACTGCAAAAAGGTCCACTGTATGTAAATATTTCTTTTGTCAAAACTCATCATATAAAAGCTATTAGACTTTTTTTCTATCAAAGTTCCATCTTTTCTTCCATTATGTTGACTTCATGTGACAATTAAATTCCAGCTAAAAACTCAACCCAAGTTGCCTGAAACAACTTGGGTTGCTTCAACTGTCATGCAAGGTCTTCTCATTTTCATTGGTCAATTTGTTAAAATGTCAATATCACGCTGCTTAGTGTATGTCCCTAACTCCGGGATTATGATCACAAGGTTGCATGAGACCTACAACAAAGCAAAATTTTAAGAATGCCATGTTGATTACTAGTAGTCTTGGATGTGGGAGTGTGCAAATCTGTTTTTGTTTTTTTTTTAAGTAGATGTGAGACAGTCATAATAAGGTGTACGACGGCTCACCCAGAATGATGGCAGCACACAGTGGATTCAAGGTGAATATTTCTCTGTTTGTTAAGCCATTAAACTGTCAAGCCACAGCAGAGATAGCAGTGAAAGCCTCATAATTCAGCCTTTTGTGTTTGCTTCAAACTCAAATTTATCTCAGCGGAAAGTTTACCTGCCTCTGCCTGTGTTGAGCAAGTCATGGACATGAGACGTATTCCTGTAAATTTCCAATATGGTTGTGAGTTTAGCTTTGGAGAAGCTTTTTCTGGGTTTTTGATGTTTTATACAGATACTTGAGTATGAACTACAAACTCCCCATTCTGCTTTCTCATTCCCATTTTTCCTTGTCGTATTTGCACACAAATACTTTTGCACACTCACGAGGAGAGTGGAAGAGTAAGAAGTGAGGTATTATTGGCTGAGAGGGACATGTACATGCAGCTCCTGGTCTGAATAGCACTTCCTGGCGTGTGAAAGGCGAGCTGGGAGAGGGATGAAGGGAGTGAGAGGTGGAGGTAGTGGCGGGGGCAACCCTCCTCCTCTTCCTCCTTCCTCCTTTTGCTGAAAGCCTTGTTTGCCATTCTTGCAAGTGCTTCTGTGAAAAGGGAGTCAACGGGGGAGGAAAGGAGAGAGAGAGAGAGAGAGGGAGGAGTGGGAGCAGGGTGGTGTGACAATTAGAAAAGGAGGACCACATCCGTGTTTGCCAGGTGTTCCTTTTGTGCTTCTCACCTTGTACTCAGGCATGGAGAGAGAAACGGAGAAGACACGGACGAAGGAATATGTGACGTGGAAGGAGATAGCAAAGCAGGGGAAAAGGGCAGATAGTGTGGGGAAAGCAGGGAGTCGGAAAAAAGAAAGCCTCACAGATCTCTCCATTCTTTCACAAAGATAATCTGCAGGAATGAAGCTGCTGCGCACAAGGTGTGCAAGCTCAGGTGCGTGCGTGCATGTGCCAGCGTGCTCGCACATTTGTCTTGTTGAGGGTGTGTGCTCCCTCGTATTTATTCAGGTTCATGACTTTTATGCACACTATTATGCTCCAGTGATAAAACGCTTTTCCACAGCCCATCAACAATGCCTTATCAAACGCCTGATCACAACCAGGTCTGCAAGAGCCTGCTTAACCTGAAAACCACACAATAGCTCAGCCCTTTTTAGGCCCTCAGATGCTCAGGAACCCCCAAGTCAAGCCTGCTTCAAAATGTATGTCTTACTGTAAACGCTATTGCGTAAAAGCAGGTCTTTCCCAAACAACTTAGCTGCACTTTGAAGGATCTAAATACAGATAATGGTCACAAATTAGACCTGAGACCCTCATCTGAGAAAGTTTTGCCCAGGAGATGACTATCTCAGAGGACTTTTGCCCTCCGGATGGATTTTACTTGAAATTGCAAGCAGATGCCAAACAACGTGAAAGTTCTACTTTTATTGTGATTGATGTTGTATAGTTCTGTTCTCACCAGCCAAAGTCTCGTAGCAGCGATGTTGTTTAGTTGCTCTAATAGTGAAAATGCTTTGTTCAAATTGGGGGTTTTGAAAGGCCTCCAAAACCCAATGGACTGGCTCTGGTTTTTGTCGACTGCATTCAGCCTGACAGCTTGACCTGAATCTCTACAGTTTACAGTGCTGCCAAAAAGTATTTGCTTCCTTACAGATCCTTCGCTTTTGTTTAAATGTTTAAGATCATCAAGCAATTTTTATTACCAAAGATAATTTCAGTGAAAGACAATGATTTAATTTATTAAAAGTAGAAAACTCTCCAAACCTACCTGCCCTCCTTGTTAATTCATAAATTAACTGTTATTAATTTCAATTGTTTGAAAGCAGATGTTAATTTCACCAGCCAGACCAAAGCCTGATGTCTGCCCGACACATAGAATAAGGATTTATTTTATTTTTTTTAACTAGGACCTTTCTGGCAACATGAAGTAGGCTAAATGATCTGATAAAGCAACATACTATGACCTGATCTAACTAAATTTGAGAGCAGATAAGAAACAATGACATTGACGTCTATCATTCTGGAAAGGCTTGCAAAGTAATTCCTAAGACTTTGAGACTCCAGGGAACCACATTGGGGGAGTTGCTGGTCTACATACTCCAATACTGCATCAATGATTCATCCAGGAGGTTGCAAAGGACCCCTGAACAATAACTAAACCACTGCCTGCCTCACTTTACTCAGTTAAGGTTAGAGTTAATGATTCAGCAAGTAGGAAAGTGAAACTAGGCGAAAATGGCTTACATTTTAGAGCTCAATAGCCAGAACCACTGCTGTCCAATCAGAACACAGTGACACTTCTCTGTTTTGCTTTAATCCCAAAAATGTATGGTAAAATGTTCCATGGACTGATGAAACAAAAGTGTAACTTATTGGAAGTTGTGTACCATGTTTGAAAAACAAATGCGATGATAAGGGTAGTGGAGGTTGTCAGGTTCTGTGTTTTTCTGTGTTTATTTTCGAGTTTTTCTGTGTATTTATTTCGAGTTCTGTGTCTCTGTGCTCTCCGTGTTGTCCTGTCTCCCCTTGATTGTTCCCAGGTGTGTCTTGTTCCCTTGATTGCCTCCCTGTGTATTTAGTCCCACCTGTGTCCTTTGTTCCTCGTCGGGTCCTCGTCCGATGTTCGGCAGTCTGTTCTATGTGTCCATTCGTTTGCCGTGCGCTACCTGTGTTGAGCCCCTGTTTCCGCTCAGCAGTGCTGCCACGGTTGTGAACTGTTTTTCCTGGTCAGTCAACATTAAATATATCATTTTACTGTCAACCTGGGTCTCCAGCGTCTGCCTCCTCACCTCTCCACCACACCAATCCGTGACAGAGGTAAAGTTATGGTCTTGATTTATTTTGCTACTTCAGGATCTGGACAGCTTGCTGTAATTAATGGAGCCACAAATTGTTTTCTCTATCAAAAAAAGAAAAACGCCTAGTCATCAGTTCGTAACCTTGTATATATGCACACTTGGGTTATGCAGCAGAACCTTGATCCAAAGCACAACATGAAAGATGACCTAGTTAAATCTGGATGTAATTTCAATCGAGATGCTGTTGTTTTCCCTGCTACAATTACTAAATTGGGGTGGGCAGCTGTTTTCCTTTACAAAATTAAATAACAATTTTAAAACATTTGTCACATATTATATTTTATGGAAAAGCAAAAACAGAGATACTTACGGTGGCGCAGTATTGAAAAATCCTCACCCAACAATATATTTTGAACTTCCCTGAACCAGATAACAACGGGGCCAAATTTTCCCTCAATGACTGATGACTTTCCTTTCCCTGCCACTGGATTACAGTTGGATTATGTTCAGGTGAATTTCCAGCTTTTTGACCTTATTGGGAAAAGAAGCAGAGACCTATTGTTGGAAAGCTAGAGACTTTCAGTTTGTGGTTTGTTAGTTTTGAGATTAGGCATCTGACAGCATGCGAATAGACCAGTTTGTCTATCTTTAGAAACTGAAGGTTGTTGTTTTTTTGCCAAAGGGATCACTTAGATCCGGAACTGTTACACAACCACATAGGTAGTTTGCTTGTGGACTTGTTATGAAACAGAATAACACACTTGTGAGAAATGTTTTACTATATATTCTGTTTAATTAACCTATTTTACACCAGACCAGACTGATGCTTGGATAAACACATAGCTTCTTTCTGCTTCTCTCTTGTTTGCCGTTTTCATAACTCCTGGGTGTTATCTGTCATAAGACACTGTGTACTAAGAGTGTGAGTCATGAAAAATGTTCATTGATGCCAAATTAACTTGCCAACATACTATTTTAAAGACCTTTTGTGTTTCTGTTGCCATCAGAAGTCTATTTATACATCATATTATCTTTAAGGATTTTGAGACCAAATAAATATATAAGATCTTATTTAAGAATTGGATGCCGACATTTGCAATGGATCACCTGATTTCAAAAGTTAAAGAACTTAAGTTGTTGCATAATGCTTTCTCCTTCAGGTAATAATAAAAAAGTGAAGAAATAAAGTCACTCGAGCCAGGTATATGTTGCAATTTTAAAGATGAAGTCTCGTTCTTAACCAGTGTGACTGAATTGGAAAATGTTCACAGCAACATTCACGAGTAGTTGTCTTGGAGAGCATGATTCAATTACCGGCAGCTTACTGTAAGACAAATACAGAAATAGACTGGC
Source organism: Brachyrhaphis terrabensis (assembly GCA_903067065.1). Lineage (NCBI taxonomy): Eukaryota > Metazoa > Chordata > Actinopteri > Cyprinodontiformes > Poeciliidae > Brachyrhaphis > Brachyrhaphis terrabensis. The sequence goes on along the minus strand of CAEGAG010294004.1, from coordinate 4,474 downwards.
GGGTGGTGTTGCATTTCATTTCTTGTGCCCAAGGTCAGGGAGACTGTAAAATAATATCCATTTGTAAAAGGAAGGATGTATGTCTCTGCAAACAGTGTTGCTGAGTCGACTGAATAAACGGGACTGTGTATAATGCAGTTAGTGCTTGGAGATCGTACACCTTCCTCATAATTCTCTGAAACGTCCTTACATCACATTGCAATATTCCCACACAATCTGTAACTGCTCACAAACTACACTGTTAGGGTTTCCAAGCAGGAACGATGGAACAAGCGTTATCTTGAAGCACAAGAACACTGGAGGCTTTCACATTAGAAACCTTATTGCTTTGCACAAGGGATGAGCCTTCTTCATATGTCTTATGCTGAAATTTGGTCTAATAACTTCAGTACATTGCAAAAATATTTTTTATTGTGAAAATTTGTTATATTCTGTCTATTAAACCACAAACTACATAATGGGGTGGAGGAGGAGGGCACCTGTGGGAGAGAATAGGAGGGTGGAACCAGCAGGGGACTGAGCTCCAAGGCGCAGCTTTGTGTAAATAGGTGGTCCTTTGTATAAGCAGGTTTTTAGCCATCCCCGAATTCCTGCCATGGTAAGTCCAAGGATTTCTTAAACAGTCACCAAAGAATCAACTTTTTAATGAGAAATTCACATTATTTTTATGGACATGAGCTCAAAAAAGTCAATTTTGCACAATACCCCCCTCTTTGAACATTTCACTTAAATCAGCATCTCAAAATGGAAAGTATATAACTCCATCCACCAAAATCACTGTTGTCCGAAGTCTGTCCTTAACACCTTTTTTTAGTTCTTTCCCTGGTACAACACATCAGAATCAAATTATTTTTAATTTGCAGGTCTCTGTAGAACTTTTAACATCCTGACAAGGTAGTAGGACCATTTTAATCATCTATGTTGGTTCTGACACATTTAAAACTGGCAGGACACCAGCCCCTGAGGACTGGAGCTGGACCCCCATGATCTAAATTGACAGACTAGGCAACGAGAGCATTGCTCAGAAAATCATCTGTATTCTTCATGATGTTTTGTTTTGTTGTGATCACAGCTGAACTCTGATGACTCAGCTTGAACTTCTTAGATTTAGTGCCAAATTTAACCAACACCTATGAATAACTTCCCTTGGCATCACACATGCATAACAATAGTGGATTTACTTAAGTCACCCATCTCGCCTCAGGCCTTAATATAATCAGATGAGGCAGAACGAATAGTCTGATATTGTTCATTTCAAATGTTCTATTTCAGATCTCGAAGACTTTGTATGAAACAACTATAAGATTTCTGTTTCTATTTGTCTGTTCATTGACCATATTTACTGGTTTGAGCAATCAGATATTTGAGTCCAATACCTGATCCCCTGCATTGATTCATCATATTAGCTTTCAGTAAATAGAGGACATAGATAACTGTTGTGGCCATTGACGTTGGGATAAACGGTTGTATCGAATGTCCTTGCTCAGATTGAAGATGTAGAACCCACTGCAGTCCGGTGAACTTTAGGCAGAAGAGTGTTTTGTTGGTCATGTTGCTGTCCTGCGACTACGTATCCATTTCCAGTCGCATCTGCATATGACAACCCCTCCACCCCCCAGCCGTGGTCGCCATGGAGACAGTCAGTCTGACCTGGAATGCCGCCATTCAGACCTACTGTGAGTCTCGTTCTTCTTTCCAAATAGCTGAAAGTATCAATTAAGGCAGTACCAGCCACCCCCACTTCTAAAGCCCACAGTCACATAACTCAGGCAATCGGAACTCAAGAGGACACCAATTTGACCAGATTCCACTTTCTCAAATTGCAGGAAAACACACTTAACTGATGGGCCCTCCCGACTTGAGAGAGGCCTTTGTTGTGTGCCTTGACCTCCACCCTCTACCCCACACTCCTCCCCTCACCTCTCTTCTCACCTTCCTCTGGCCTGTCTCCCCTCCGTGTCACATAACAAGCTTGGAGCACACCTTCTTTCCACCAGGCCAGCATGCTCTTAACAGGCAAGCCTTTGACAAACCTGGGGCCTCTCTGGGCATCTGAAGGCCCATTCTCCAGGGTCAGAGACAGCAGGCGAAACCGCGTAAGTGATACCTGATGGCATGTAAGTAGATAATTTGATAGGTAGCCGTACCTGTCAACACTACAGGACAACTGAACATTATGACCCACATTAACCTGAGCAATACTAGGACATTACTGGAAGAGTTTTTGCTGTAACTTTGACGACACAGAAACTTTTTTCCATTTTATTTCCTGCACATGGTGTAGATAGCATTCCTGAGCTTGTTGCCCTCATTTTCATGTCAGCCATTCACCAATATTCCCATGAAAGTGACAATGATACAGACTGAAGTAAGAAAGTGGATTTTTCTGTCGAATTGTCAGAAAATTGAATCCTGGTATTAGCATCATTCTCAGTTGGTTCAAAAAGACACTAATACAAGCAACAGAAAACATCTAATTGAAACCTTGTTCATATTTCTAGTGATGGCATATTGTTGGGTTCATCTTCTTGCTATTGTTCCACAAAGATTCTCCCACCTGAGCTGTGTCTCTCTGCACCCTCTCCAGAGATGTTATTTGCCTCTTAGCTTAAAGGGGACATTAATAATAATTAATAATAATTCTTTCCTATAGCAAGTGATGAACTGAAGACAGTAAGGTTGTTTTGGTGACATATTGGGCTCCTAAGTGGACCTGTGCTTATTGTTGTGTCAACAGGACAATGGACAATGCACAAAGTTTACTGTTTTTACCGTAAGCAAGGTGTTGTGTCATGGAAAAAACATCTTGTGAGATTGGGTTGGCATTTGAAAATCTGACCACATGTTTGTATTTTGGAAGTCAGAAGCCACAAGCCTCCATGGCATGCAGTTTTTTACATCACAAACCCATCATGACAAAAATGTTTCCTAAAGAGAATCGCCAGCTTTGCCTTTTTATTTGCAAACTGTGGAACAGAAATAATTAATAAGTGTGAAATCCTTACATCTGCACCCAACAATTATTCGGCTGGGCCTTGTGTGTGTTTACCTGAGGTGAATCACAGTTGTGCTGTGAAACTGTGCCAGTACATCCAGAAGCCTTTGAGGTGTGTGAATGCATGTGCACTTACAGTTTGCTTTGGTTGTCAGCCTCTCCATCATCACTGGAAGACATTCCTCAACACACTGCGGAGGAAGCGCAGTATGTAATTTGTGCTGTCTGAAAGAATTATTCAGCTCGGCTCAGCTGCTTCAAGCTTGATGGAGGGTTCCTAAAAATGATCAGTGATTCAGGAAAAGAGGTCAGTGATCACCACATAAATCACCTCACCGTGCCAACAGATTGCCCAAAAGCAGATGTGTCTTTGGCGCTTGGCATAAGATTGCTCCACTGGATCAAAAAAAACAACACCAGAAATTTTGCCCAACCCTCAGACCATAAACATGTCCCTTCTCAGCCCCCACAATGGATTCAGCAGCAGCTCTGCGTGCCTCCCTCCCTGCAGCCCTCCCTGGATCTCTGTGTTTCAACACATCCCTCTCTTGACTTCCTTCCTGCCCCACCCTTTGAATTTTAATACCTGCCTGTCATTTTTTTCTTCTCCACCTCCCCACCTCCTTCACAAGACCCTTGCTGTGCATCTAGTAATTACTAGAGCACAGAGAAAACCCTTTCATTTAAAGGATTGGCAATTATCTCAGTGGAACACAATAAAATGGCTTCCCCTTGAGAGGAAGGGGAAGTTTGAGCTGTGGTACGCCGCTGCATGTCAAACTGCCTTCTACTTGAAGTGGGAGCAGAGGTGGAGGTCCGGTAGGAGGTGTGTTTTTCACCCCTGTCGCCTCTCGCACAGATATTTGATAATCATAGAGGAGGCTGGGGTAACAACGCGGGTCTCGTGGCGGGGCTTTATTGCTAAAGATTTGTTCCTCCTTGTTGTTAAGTCGTCACACTTAAAATATACGAACACAGCTCAGATTTAAAAAGGTCTGAATAGCTACCTCTAACCAGCTCTGATTTAGAGCTCTGGCCTCCTGTTCACCTCCAGGGGAATCTATAAAGTTGTTCAAACCATTGTAAATAACCTTTTTATGGCGCTGCAGGGAGAGTTTGATCCTCGCACCTCATTGGGACCAACACCGCTGTTAGCTAGATCAGTCGGTTTGGACGTTTTTCAGAGCGGCAGCAAACGATACTGTGACAAAGCACACAAAAATGTAAATGAGTTTAAAGTTGTAAAACGGACTGTTTGGAAGCGTGTGGAAAGGGGAGACTGTTGAGTTTGGCTGAGGGAGCCATCAGTAGTGTTTCAGTCTGTGTAAACGTAGAAAGTGTTTGACTTAGATCACTTAAGACGTGCAAAAAATGTGATATATTAACCAGATGTGATCAAATGAACAGTTTGAAGCAGTAGCGACCTTCATCGATCTGGCCTCCAGTTTATCATGCTTACAGACAGGACTTGATTTGAAT
>CAEGAG010293971.1:0-13892 GCA_903067065.1 Brachyrhaphis terrabensis | reverse complement strand
GCTTTGCGTTTTTCTGTCAGCTGAAAATGAACGAGTGGAGTTTGAACCTCCCGTTGTTCTAAGATCCCGCATGAGCGCCTTACAGTGTGCGGTTTTGGCGGGTCGCCGGTTTATTAGCTTTTTTTGTGGTTTCGCGAACTGAACAGCTCACGGGTCACCCACTGGGTGGAAAATCTCAAGGTACACAGAGTACGTACAGCTGCAGGCGCTGCTGCCCTCCGATATCTTATCGGAGGGCGTCTGCGCATAGATCTGCGCATAGATCTGAACTTTAACCGTAGGAAAGAGTTTTTTACATNGCTGCAGGCGCTGCTGCCCTCCGATAATATCCTGCAGGCGTCTGCGCATAGATCTGAACTTTAACCGTAGGAAAGAGTTTTTTACATAAAGCAATTTATTTTAAACGTTTTTATCATTTCCTTACGGCCGTATTTCCTTCTTTTAAACTCTAAAAATAAACAAATGTTATTACTTCAATGGAAAAACATTTAATTAAATAATGACAATGGCTATTTTTAGAACTTGCTCCGCGGGCGACTGACAATGTCCCCGAGGGCGACCGGGTGCCCGCGGGCACCGCGTTGGTGACCCCTGGTCTAATGCATGGCAGATTTAAGAAAACAGTATTTAAGAACAAAAGCTAAAGCACTCTTATTAGTGAGGCACAAAGAAACAGACTGGAATCAGACATTTTTTGCTTGAGCGCCTCCAATCTGGCAGTCAGCAGGTCAAACTGTGAAAACATGTTTCTTTCTCTTCTTTCCAGCACATGGGAAATCAGACCACTTGCTGTCTCTAAAACCATCAGACATCTCCAGTGATTTTAAACACTGTCGATGCATGTGTTTAAAATCAATCAGATGTAGGTTAGAGGCATGTGGTCCATTAGAAACACGTATCACATACTTCTATGTATAAATCTGGATTATGTTATAATTAGAATGGTAATACCTCAAAGAAATACAGAAATTGGTATCAGCTGGGATCAGTCTGATCAGAAATTTGCTAGTTCAAATGAAATTGTATATCATTCTGATTATAAATAGGAACACTTTCAGAATAATCCAATACGAACGGATTTTGAGAATAAAACTGACACTGTGTGCATATTGTTTTGGGAAGGCAAATAGCACATGACCAAAAATGTGGGCACCATTGGTTAGAAGCAAAACCAGAAACAACCACCTGAAACACCAGCACCAGAGTCAGTTTTAAATCTTTCAAATTTAGACGTTGTGAAACTTCGCAGTATTATTTCATGTCTCATGCTGCAAGACTAATACCCTGCATGACTAGACTCATAATAATAAAAACATCGGCACAAGTAATGCTCAAACAAACCGCATTATATTTAGTATTACTTGTATCACTATAGCTGATTGTTGGCCCACTTATTCCATCTTTGCACACATTTCCGGTAGCAGCGAGTCAAAAACTCTCTAACAAAACAAGGAAAATCCCCAAATGTAGTCGAACTTCGACGGTTTAAGGTAAGCCGAATTGTAGAAATATATAATATATCCTCAAGAGTCTCTTAGTTTGGCTAAATACATTGAAGCTCAATGGCAGAGCTTAAACAATCGCTAAATTGTGCGACTTGTTAAGGAGGTTCGGAGCGGAAGTTAAAACTGGGAGGACGACAGTGGCACATGACAGACCAAGCGTAGTGACAGTTCTCTGACATGCTTACAGACACTTTACACTAAGCTTGTTACAATTTGAAAAATAAATACATTAGCACATTTAAATTAAATAAAAAAAATCCCATTTCGCCTCAGGTTTTTAAACGTCTTTTACGCCATACGTAAACAAGTCGACGTGGATAACATGTTTACTATGGTTACACCGCGTAACCTCCGGGTCGTAAAGATGTAAATCCACAACCAAACTGCACTAACATCCCCGTGGCGTGCTTGCATGTGTTTGTCCACAACAACAGTGAATGTTACCAGTTTGTGTGCAACATACCCGTCTCCGGTTAGTCTGTGTCAAATACATCCACAGTTGAGTCTCGCACTGGATGTAAACCAAACTGTAAGTCTTCTTTCAGCAGAGGTTCACAGTGGAGTTATTATTATTATTATCATATATATATATATATTGGCTATATACATATATATATATTCCTTTCACAGCATCGTTCAGAGCGCCTTCCTCTCTGATTTACAAGTAGCTGCAGCTCTCAGCCCCCCCAAAAAAGTGTCTCCGTTAGTTAAAAAACAGAAAGGAAAACAGCGTATCCGTGCTTCCTGATTGAGGTGAAGCGGCGGTGATGATGTTTTTGCGAGGGGTGGGGCGGAATGCAGCCGAGTCCGCCAAGAAGCGAAGCCTTCGGAAGCGCGTCGGTGCACGTCTGTGCATGACTGTTATGACTGCAGTCAGGGTTGTGTGTGCTTTTCGTTTGCGACGCGTTTTCTGCGTAATGTGTAGCAATGTTGTTGTTGTTGTTTTTTTTAACAGGATCTTACATACAAACAGCGCAATCAGGAGCACAGCTTGTACAGTCACTCTATACCGGGAAGTGTCAGAAGTTGCGCAATACTTCCAACTCGGCAAGACCTTGCCCGTGGGCACCGTCAGGTTAGATGGGGGAGCAGAGTGTTCTCAAACGTGCAGAGAAGCATTTTCTTGTATCATTGCTACATACTGGCTTGCAGTTAATGATTAAAACAAATCAGACTGTATTGCTTGCAATGAGGGCAGCAGTGATTTCACCTATGATTCGCTTGACTTTAGTTAGAAATTCATAGACTGCAGATTTCATAGAAATTCATAGATGAACTGCAGATTTTATCACGATGAAACATGCATTTCATTGGCATGTTATGTAATAGTCTAACAATCATTGCACAATTGGTAGAGCGTGGTGTCTCTGTCTTTTACAAATGGAAATCTGATAAGTGTGGCGTGCATTTGTGTTCAGCCCCGCTGGTAAAAAAGGGCAGTATTATGTAAAATTTACTTTTTTAGCTTTAACGTCATGTTATAATGTTATTCCTTCCTCAAAAACATACCTGGATTGTTGCCTTGATTCTTTCATGCATGGTTGAGAAATCCTTTTATCTCCATGGCAACCATTCACCTGGGCGGTGAATGGTTGCTCCATTGCTCCACCTTCGAGGAGCAGCTTCTCCAAGCTTCACAGAGCAGCCCTCCCCAGCGATTCCCCCCACTCAACTCCTTCAGACTAGCCAGCAGCAATTAGCAAACACCTGGTGGAACTGCTCACTATATGAGCTACTTCTTTGTGCAACTCTGGTGAAAACGTTGCTGAAGGGTTAACAGTGGAGCGATGTCGTGATGACCACCTGAAGGCGGAGTTTAAGAAAGAGCAGAGGTTTTTAAAGAGACAGAGTCCCAATTTCAAGTCTTTAAATGACAAAGTTAAATTTTTTAAGCCACATTTAAAACAACTGAAACATAGTTATTTATTGTGCTTTGTTGTGGAAAATACATAATACTGTCCCTCTAAGCATTATGTACAACTATCTTTTGGATGACATGTCTACCAACTTTGCAGATCAAGAAGCAATTTTTTTTTTTTGCCAATCCTTTTTTGTAAAACAGGTCAAGCTCAAACAGAGCGTCTGTGGACAGAAATATCAAACCATGCCTCAAATTACCAATTGGATTTGGGTCTGGACTTTAAATGGGTCACACTAGCACATGGATACTTGATCTCAACATAACTGTGTGTGTTCAGTGAGGTTTGTTTCCTTGCTGAAAGGGGAACATCCACCCTGGTTTTAATCTTCCGACAGATTTCCTTCCAGAATTTTAATTTTGTTTAACTCCCTTCATCTCTTCAGTGTAAAACTACTGTACATCAACAGAGTGTCTTCCTTCAGAGGATTCTTCATAATTGCTTGAATACTGACCACTACAGGAAATCCCTTCTGTCCACAGACATCAGTTTCAACAACAAGTCTTTGAAGAAACTTGACAAATATGGTGTAACATTTAATTTTCCTTTGGGGCCAATAAAATATTTCTTTTTGAATTTGAACTAACTTGAATTGCATTGTCTTCCCCAATATTCCTGCATCTCTGAAGAAACATCATAATGCTACCGCCACTATGTGTTACCATGGAGATGTTGTGTTTAGGGCGACGATCAGTGTTAGTTTTACCCAAGAAGAGCAGCTATCTGCCCCTTTTCACCACGTCCTTTACACCGTTCGTGGAGCTGTAAATAGGAACAGGAACCCATGTTTAAAGGCTACTGGTGAAGAGCACACATGAAATCTGAATCGTTTTCAGGTTCTCCCACTTAAGTCTTGCTGAGTTTCACTGAGTAATTCTCTCCTTGTTCAGCCTTGGAAGCTGGAAGAGTGGCGGAATCTTTTGACAAGACACGTATTTGCCACCCACCGCACAAACACGGCTTATTTTGTAAGTGTAGCAAGGGAAAAAAAGAGGTACTACTGGGAGAAAGATGCGAGAGTTTCTGTGTGCAGTTATTATTTTGTTTTGTTTTGTTTTAACAAATATGCTGGGGTCACATTGGATGCGTTTTTATAAGAAACTCTGGTCAGTTGAGATCAAAACTCATTTTTATAACCTTCAAAACAACCGCTGTGGCAGAAAACCTACGCTGCATCATCACCCTGAACGCACCATCCCACGGTGCTGCTGGCAGCCACGGACATGTTTCTCTTCAGCAGGGACGAAAGAGCCGGTCAAAAGTAAGAGAGGAACGGATGGAGGTGAAAACAGGGCAAACCTGGAGGACAATTTATTAGTGACGGTGAAACGTGAAACTGGGCGGAGGCTCACCTTCCGTAAACGTCGAGCAAACAGGTGTGTTTTCTCTGTATTTTTTTGTTTTGTTTTCTTCATTTTACACGGTGCTCACAGTTTAGAGATTTAGGTTTTAAATGTTCACAACACTTAGTCAAAATTGCCTTGCCGTTGTTTTTTGGGGTCTTTTTTTTTTTTTTTTTTTTTTACAACAAAATAGCAAAACTTGCTCTACAATATAAACCCAAGACCTTCCACAGACAACAAACATGACTAAGGAACAAGAAACTGGATGTTAATTAATATGAAATTAAGCCTTCATACCTTTTCCTGTTTGTTTTTTTTTCTCACAATAAAGACAGGATTTATCTTAAAAGTTTTTTTGGTTATATGGTTTTCAAAGTATTTATGTTGCAATTGGAACATCATTGTAGAAATAAAGCCCCTAAACGGCACATTCAGGTCAGATAAGACAAGTGTAACTTTTTTTGACCTACATGCAGAATGCTACTTGCGGTGGAAAACTAATGATGTAAATCACCTTTATGTTAACTGTGGGAGCAGCACAAAGTGTTGGGGACGATTTTCTTCAACCAGAACTGGTAATATGATCAGCAATCCTGGAAGAAAAGCCAGAGGTCCACTTTGGAGCAAATTAAAAACCTCTAAACATGGGGGCCGGAGATAAAACACAATCATTTATTCATAAATTAACATGGTTCAGGCAAAGGTTTTTATTTTCTTAATTTTTTAAACAGTTTTGGCTTAATTACTCCCCTGACTGTTTATTTTCCAGCAAAATTGCCTTTTTTTTTTTTTTGAGTGTATGCTCAATTTAACGTAATCGATTACTAAAGTAGTTGACAATTATCTCAATAACCAATACTTCACGATTAATCCGACTAATCTTGTTAATGTCGGTGCTTATTAATAGCCAATAATGACAGAACGACAACATGATGCAGTCCAGCAGGAGGGCGTCTGCCTCCCATTACCTGTTTCAATAGAACCAAACAGCTGGGATTGTTTCTATAACCCTTCTGGATGACCTTCACTTCTAAAAAAAAAATATTGAGGCGCCAGCCGTTTCCACAGGAACCTTTTGTAATATGTCGCAGCAGGAAAGAGGCAGCTGTGGATAATTTGTGTTAATGACAGATGATTAACAATTAGATGCTCCACTTTCTGGTGGCTCAGCGAGTTGTTCTAGATGTCATGAGGGAGATCTCGACTTTTCACCCGTCAAAATGTACGTAGGGAAAAACAAATACCTAGAACATTAATTAATTAATACCTAGGTATTATTTTCTTCTCATTCTGAAGATAAAGTTTGCAGTCTAGTCATAGTTGAGAAGTGCCTAATGAATGGTTGAGTGTGCATTAATGCAGAACCCTGATGTCAAATTCAAGCATTAAGTCAAACTATAGACACGTTGCGTTGGAACGGTTCTTTCTGTCTAATCTGATGATTGCGACTCACAACTGAAGAAAATACAAATTTTCACTGGTGAGAAAATGAAGAGCCTACATTAAAAACAGAAATGCTATCGTGGCCTACGACTTCCACAAACAAAAAAAGAAAAAATTTGATTCAAAACCATCAGAGTGGAAAAATGCATTTTAGTTAAATTTGTCAGTTTATGCAACAATCTTGACAGTGAGATAAAACTATCTAAAAACTTGAGTCATTACATGTGGCATTGAATAAGCTGAAGCTTTGTTGTGTATTTTTTTATATATCTATTTTTTTTGCATGTGTTTTTTTTTTTTTTTGCGTAATCAAAGCCTTAATAGCCGTCTAAGTTGAATAGCAAATTTTCTCTCCATGTGAACGGGAGCAAATACGAGTTTGTACGTCTTTCTGTTCCTTTTCATTCACGATTTTTGTCAGTTGTTACATGAACTATTCAGGTTTGTTATTGAGTGAATGAAATGAAAACACTTACGCTACAAAAGCTCAATGCTAAAGAGCTGAGTGTTTACAGCGCGCCGTATATCCGATCATGGTCATGGAAATTTGAGTGGAAGAAAATACGGTGAAGGCATAAAAGCTAACAAACAAATAAACAAACAGCAACTAGAAACTTTACCACCCCAGAAGAGCCACATGAAAAGCAACTCTTCAAACCCAGACCAGCGTTTAACTGCATTTACTGGACTTTACATGGACATACGTTTTACTGGGTGATATTTATCTACATTTAAATCCATTTTTGACCTTAGGTTATATTCAAATTTGAAGAGAAACTGAATATAGGCCATTATAACTAGACTGATCAGAAGTACATGTTTGAACATGTCACTCTTTATGTATATTATTATAATTTATTAGATTTACTTTACAAAATAAATTCATTTGTTGACTGTATTCTAATGCATTGAGATGGAACTGTAAGTGATATGATTTCTCCCGGTTTGTCTCAGCGTATTTCAGATATTCGTCTTTTAACCTCTCAAGATGAAAACCGCCCTAGGTGTGTGTGTGATGACACTGTTCATCAGAGGTGACAGATTGGCCATCGTTCCTCTTTGAGCTGCGGCCTCGGCTGGGCGGAGGGGACATCCCGGGGCAGCGATGGTCATCTGAAGCTGTCCTAAGTCACGGTCTATCTTGTGAATCTTCGGTTTGAAAACTTGTCCTTGAACTTCGCCGGCGGGAGCCGCGCCGTCTTTGAGGCCAGAGCAAACAACCTTGGGCTCGGCAGATAAGCAGCTATTCCAAGAATTCAGAAATAAAACTGTTTTCTTTGCACTTTTTCCCACTTTTTTCTAATTGTTAGAGTAAAACTTGGAAGATGTGTTTCAGAAAACAACATTTTTCTTGTTATGCTAAAAAATATAAATAAATAAACCTCAGTAACATTAAAGTTTGAACAAGTGTTTTGTTGCTGAAACAGACATTAAGAGTTTATTTGTTTATAACCATTATTAATGATTATCAAGCTCATATGCAGAATTCCTAATACATATGGTTTAATGTAACATTTTATTTCATTTTGAATGATTTTTATTGGTTGCTTCAAACGAGATTAGAAAATCATCAAATCGTTCATTTATTTCAGTGATTCAATAATAATCATGATACATTTTATTTAGAAGCGCTCAGTGACACTGTACAAATCAATAACAGCAAAATCAATAGGCAATCAACAATTTAAGTCAAACGGGAAACCTTTAAGATACATTCCAAACAGAATTGAGTTTCTTTTAGCTTTTAAAACAAATATTCGAGGTTTGTAAATAACTTAGATTAGTCATACTTTTTTTTGTAAGTATGACTAATCTATATTCAATATTTGACGTAAGCATGGTGTTTCTAGTCCTATAAATTTTGCCTAATGAGCAAATCAATAAACAGAGATAATGCTTAATTTTAATTCATTTATTTCAAACAGACAACAAGTAAAAACAAGAAAAAATAAAAATGATAACAAACGATCATGGTCGTTGATGTGCAATTTTACGTTATTTGTTCAAAAAGGAGCAAGCAGAAGATACGAGAGCTTATGATTTCCTGCAATAAGAGGAGATATTTTTGCGAAGACAGTATGCATCAATTTCTGATTCCTTTCAAAGGAAACTGGAATATTATGGATTTGTTTTGATGCAGCAGATTATGCAGATCCAGAAGGAGTTATATTCAAGATAGTTAAAATAATAATAAGAAACAGCAGCTACTTGTCATTTAGTTCCAAATCTCTGTGTCACTCTTTGCATCTTACTGAAAATCCTCCACATGTAGAGTGTTTTCTTTGCACCTCATCCCTCGGCCTAAACCAAAATGTAACAAATAAAACAGAAAAAAAAAAACGAGGACTGACCGCATTGCTGTCCAGGTAGTGATGCATTCCAAGCTTTTATTTCAGTTAATTGGGATGAAAAGACATCCAACAACAGACAAAATGCAAGCGCTCACCTTGAACAGGTCTTCAAATCACTGCATAACATCACATCAGTAACACAGCTGGACTTCTTTCATCAGTTTAAAAGTGCCTTTTAAAAATGACATTGAAGCAGCTTTTAATCATATGTTTTTTGGGGGTTTTTTTTATCAAGCCCGTGTTTCTGTGTTATTATTTATTAGTCCGGTGTTGCAGTCTGACCTTCAAGATAAAAGAAATGCGTTTTTGTCAGCTGTGAATGGAAAAAAAAAATCCTCATAATTAACCAAAACATAAGGGTTGAAAACATCATTCTGTGTAATTAATCTATGCAACGGGTTTCACTTTGTGAATTATTTTAATAAGATTAAGTCCGCATTAATATTCTGATTCACTTAATTGCACTTGAACCGATCGCAGCAACGTTTAAAAAGAGCACAAAACAAAGATGTGTTGCTGTCCGTGCAGGTTTAGGGCGTTCACAATGGTAAAGTAAAACTCTGCCATTTTTTTAGAGCAGAAAAAATCAGTTTGTACTAGAGCAGTGGTTCCCAAAGATTTTCTTCTGGGCCCTCCTATGGATTACAATAAAATGCCCCCCAAAAACGAAAAAAGAATCAATTGGGCACACATCGTTCAATCAGACATAAACCTAACCTAGACACAAAATATGCGTCTAGGCTGCTGAGCCTAGACGGTACGCGGCTGCTGAGCCACATTTTCTCACTCTGATACTTTTTCCCCTTTCTTCTCTCAGGTTATGCATTATCTGCAGTTACTGCTGCCATTAAATCTTAGCCAGATTTTGCAGGAGGTTTTCCGCAGGCCTCCTGCGAAGGAGTTATAAAGGAATTCAGCTGCAATAAAGTACGCTGAAATTAGTGGTCGTGTAACATGAAATACGAAAGAAGCAAAAGTTTCTGTAGCAGCAACACTTTTGCAGGGCAATATGAAATCGTTTAGAGTCTGAGTGCGTAACAGAGCGTGGTGGAATTTCTCATCCGGTGCCAACATGGCCGCAACAAGAAGATCAAGCCCTTTCTGAGCCGGCACCACAGTGCAATCCTCACATCTCTGGCCCACTTTGTGAACGGATCCAACAACAGTTTGCTTTCTGAACTTTCTAAATTAGTGTCTACCATCAAAAACCACCATGTTTTAAGTTGTCTTCCTTCCTCAAAGCACTCGTATAAAAAGCAAAACACGTCTCAACAATGAAACTAAATCGGGGTGTTTCAGTGAAATGCCTCTGACTTCCACAACTTAAGAGGTCGAACGTCTCTTAACTTTACATATTCTGCACTGTCTCTGCCTTATCTTTTTGTCCTTAGGCATAATTAGCTTTTTTTTACAGTCACCTCATGGACTTCCAACCCTCGCTATCCAAATCCCAGTTCATGTTCATCCCCCCCATCCTCCTCTGCCTGCTTTTTCAATCCAACCTGCTTCCTCTCTCCCCAACCTGGCCAGTTTCATACACACAAGCTGGCTGAAGCATCACAATATCCGTCCAGCACCGCAATAGGCTGAAAAGGAGAACCAAAAAAAAAAAAAAAAGCACCCAAAGCTTCACAAACACCAATTTCCTATCTTTGCATTTGAAGCTACATTGTTAGAAATGGCTCCCAGAGGCACACTCTCACATATATCCTTTCTTATGCTCATGCTGAACCCCCATACTGTCCTCCAAATCAGTAATATCATCAGACAAATCACCTTGAAGTGTGGTACAGGATTTCAGGGGCTTAATGCTCTGCCTGATAAAGCAGACTGCTTGCAAAAAAAAAAAAAAGAGTAAGATTTATGGTGAGAATATTGGTCCCTGCACAATACGCCTTTTGTTATGTAAATCAACATCTACATTTTATGCAAAAATATCACAAAAGATTCTATTAACCTCACCCCACATGGCCCGTATCATTTAGATGTAATTTTTTCCTGGTTTAAGATTAAAGGGCTTGTAATCATCAGCTACCACACTTTAGGCTTCTGTAAACCAGGTGGAGGCCCAACTGCCTGAGAATGAGTCAAGAACCTAAAATTAGATCCTCATGCGGCTTGAATTAGCCTTCTTGTTTTTGATGTGACAAAGCTGGAAAACTTAAGGAAGAGACAAGGAGGGGAAATCTGATTGAGAAAGGTTTGGATCTGAAGTTCCCCTTTGGCACTGAACTATGGCATGCTCTAACCTAACTAACCTGATCTGACAAGTGGTCGATAAAATTCCAGCTGAATTACTCGGAGTCATCTCATCCGGCCAAGTCAAACAGCGCTCATGCCAAGTTGGATGAGCTTGTGGCAGTGCTGCTGACGCAGCATCTCAATGACGAGATTTAACAAAGACGTTATCGGATTGTGCAAGGCAAGGCACGAACATTTTATGGCAGCGGTGCGTTTATGTGGCATTTCTTAATTGTAATTCATGTAGTGGAAATCTTTTTGTGGCACGCGAAGAGACGGAGGCAGCTTGGCTCGGCTGGAGATCCTGGCAGATGCATAAAGACACGACTATGCCGAAATACTTTTTAACTAATGCAACAATCTGACATAGACATAAACATTAATATGATTTGGGTCAATATAAATAAACTGGATGAGTGTATTTGCAGTCCCATTAAATTAGCATAATGTGTTGCTGGAGCCGGAAGAGAAGTAAGTGCATTAAAAGTTATACACTTACAACATAGCAAAACAAACACATAAATATTACATGCCAGCACATTAAAAGGTTTTTGTTGTCACTTTAATGAAACTTTCACCAATTTAAAAGGCATATTAATCCATTCTCATGTTTTTGAGAACAGGATGTCACGTATTGTCCAGGGATTGGATCAAAACACAGAAAGCACAATGAACGGTTTAACAAAAGATTGAGGAGCATGACAGGGAAGCATCATGACAATGCTACAGCAGGGGACAGAGGGGGGGCAGAAGGGCATGTGGAGTAGGTGTATTGAAGGGGATGAGGAACAGCTGATTGGTTGTATCTCCAAAACAGGAGGTAATGAAGATGGAGAATGTTACCTTCTGCAGTAAAGTTGATTTCCACTGTGTGTAGTAATGCATGTCAAGGTATATTCTGAGTTTTAAGTATTAAAATAGCCAGTTATAAGCTTTTTCTCTGACCTCCTCTGATATTGGGGATCCATTGTACTTTGAAACTTCTTCACGTTTCGTCACACTGCAACACCAGTACTTTGCAGAGCCACCTTTTCCTGCAACACTTTTAGAGTGTATCACCAGCAGCTTTGCTTCAACAAACTGAATGTTTTGACAGATTTTTAGCAAAATAGCTCAAGGACGTAATCCAGATTGCATTTATGGCGTTTTCTTAACAGTGATTTTCATGTTTTTTTCCCCTCAGATTGTCAATTGGTCAATTTCAGAACCACTCCGCCGTAGCTCTGCTTGCCTCACTGTCTTGCTGGAAGGTGAACTTCTGCCGCCGTCTCAAATCTGTTGTAGCCTCTAACAGGTTTTCTTGCTCTGTTTTTAGCTACATCTTTCCATCGACTCTGACCAGATCTGCTGTCCCTGGTGTAAAAAAAAGTATCCTCATCGCGTGATGCTAATCCTAGCATGATTTGAGCAGGGACTGTGTGTTTGTGGTGAAATGTAATGCCACGGGGCTGCTTCTCTGATTAATGTTTTGCCTTTGTCAGTTTAGATTAGAGCTCCTTCCTTTATCAGATAATTGGCTGAGCAGAGCTCCATGAGATATTCAGAGCTCAAAATATTGCTCTGCACCCAAAAACTTTAGACTTCTCACCAGCTTTCTCTCTGAACTGTTTTCGATGTTCCTTGGTCTTCATGATGCTGTTTGTTCACTAATGTTCCCTGATAAACCTCTGAGGCCTTCAACGGACACCTGGATTTGGATTTATAAGTTGATTTAAACATACACAGGAGGACTTACTAATGCATCATAACTGGACCACTGATCAATATATTTGATGTATATTTGCTTGATGATTTTGATGATGGCATTTGACAAAATGTAATGCTTATTGCTTGTTTCATAATTGGCTACAGTATGATGTTTTTATGATATGAGCCACTTTGAACTGCCTTGTTGCTGCAATGTGCCATCCAAGTAAATCAGTTCATTATTATGTGCATGACAACCACTTAATAGCGCAAATGACATTTTTTGAAACTCAGCAGCTCCCCAACTCCAACATTAAGATTTGGATCTGCGAACAAGCTGCAGACTAAAGCCTGATATCGTTCAACGTTTGCTTGTTACCATGGAACCGCTTCCCCGGCTAACTTGTTGAGATTTAGTACATTTGCTTTTACCCATTCCACCTAATGAGTTTAGCAACGTAGCATGCCGAAACACGGCCCCGGGTTTAAAGGGGTACACAGGACGACAGGGGCCTGATTACCTACACAACATTAAAAAGTGCAAGTACTAAACAGGGAACTTTACTGTGATTGCTCGGCAGCATTTCCTGGGAGAAGGGAGGGGAAGTGGACTGGGGGGGAGTTCGGTCTACTTTGCCTCAAAGCTCTGTGGTCGTTTCTGTGACATACGGATTGTGTTTTGTGATAGGAATGAGAGTGTGTGTGTTTTGGGGGTATGCTGGCAGCGCCTGCAGTTTGTTTACCGCTGGGTTCAGGCTATGGCACAGAAAATGACTCAACAATGTCAGCTTTAGAATAATAGCCCATTAGTTTAGACCCCAGGGCTGATTTCAACAGAGATACCGCAACATGTTGTCATGGAGAAGGCCAGGCCTCAGTTAAGGTAATGGGAGGCTAAGCTTGCATGGGTTATTCAAAGACAATGGTTGCTGTCTACATTGTTGGAGATGTGGATTTTTTATTTATTTATTTTTTGGTTGTTGCTGTTGCTGAAAGTAAGGCAAGGATTCATGTTTCCCTTCATCCGAACTAGATCCATTCTCACCAGGTACAGATGAGGACAGATGGGGACAATTAGGACGTCTGCATGCGGACCTTCACAAAATCATGTTTTATGTGTCGCCGCATGTTTTCATTGATTACTTACCAGAAATAAATCTGGGTCTTTTCCTCACATCTGTATTTCCCTGAAAGGTAATTATCCTAATTGAAACTATTCATGCCTACATAGCAGATGGACCGCCTTGTTTCTAATTAACATATGTACGCACTCTACCACATTAATTTGTCCTCCATTAGCACGACTCCAAGGTTTGGCCATGTCTGGCTTCAGGGAATAAAAACATTAACCTAATAAAAAAATAATAATAATTATATATATATATATATATATATATATATATA
>CAEGAG010293958.1:0-37828 GCA_903067065.1 Brachyrhaphis terrabensis | reverse complement strand
GAAATGCATTAGAAGATGCAAATTAAAATTCCTTTTTAATAATGAAAGTACACATTTTAGTGCCTAAAAAGCAATAACATATAATTTCTTTAGGCTTTGTAATTTGTAGCAAAGGATGCATCTGAATTTGAACCAAGTGAAGCTAAAAGTGTCACTTTAGGAGTTATAAGTAGGGCAAATTTACAAAGTAGGTACTTTAATCTTAAATGCAAAATGTATGTATATAATGTAGAGCTTTTGCTTAATTTCTACTCTCAGAGCGTTCTGCCTTGTTTTTTAGTCTGCATACTCCAGTTGATGAAGTGTATAATCAACTAGATTAGTTGATTATTCTTTGACTAAACAATTAATCATAGTTAATTTTCAAGGAAATTCGGCGACATTAAAAGCCTCCTGCATATGAAGCCACAGTGAAAGCTGCAGGATTTCAGTGCTGAGAAAGTTTGGCACCGATGTCAGGTGAAGTTTTCTTTGGAGCAGATGGTGCTTTGGCTCTGAATCTGGCTGCCTTTCATAAAAAGTCAAATTTAAACTTTAAAGTCTTAGAAATGCCCAGAGCAGCGACGCATAACGGAAAGAAAAATGAAAAACATCCTGAATCGCTGGATTAGAGAAATAGAACCGCATTTACTTCATGAAACTCGAAGAGCAGCAGGTTTTCTCAGTGTGACGCTCGTCGTGACGCATCGTTTTATTTTTATCCAGCCCGCCGCCCAGCGTGCCTCGTCACCTTACCTCCACCTTCACCCTGTTGTCTCCGTAGCACAGGTGCTGCAGGTAGGCGGCGGCGTTGGCCTGGACGGAGGGGAAGTGATGCTGCAGCATGTGGATGACCTCTGGCAGCTCCGGGTCACGCCACGCAAACTCCCTGAACACAGAGAACACTGTGGGTCAGTTTGTTGCTTTTGGATGTTGACTCTGCTCGAAATATTTTCCATTTCAAAATTAAAAACTCATATTTTTAAACATTTCTAGTTTCTGAGTACCTGGGGTCCTTGTGGATGCTTTCGATGGACGGCGTGCGAGTGATGACCCGGTCCACCAGCGCTGAGTGTCTGTGGGAGTACACAGGCTCGGTGGACACCCTGATGGAGTCGACGAACGCCGCCGCTGAGCTCAGCCCGTAGCTGCTTCTTTGGAACGGCAGCGTGCCGCAATGGCTTGTGGTCCGAGGAAGGGTCCCCATACCTGAGGGAAAATACAAAAAACACGGCTTAGTTATGAGCTCTAAAAGGAGACTAACCATTTAAATTGAACACAATGTCTGAAAAGCAGCTTAAATAACGACTAAACAAAATTAAAATGGCTCCTTGGATACTTCACTATCGCCCTCCACAGAGCGCTCAGCTGTAATTCTTTCCATTAGGAAGCTGCAAAGGAACATGAAAGGCTTCAGCCTAATTAAGAGCTGACCTCAGGGAGCCATAATAATCACAGCTTCCCAGCCTGCAAGCCACATTTTACAGAGTTTTCTTTTAAAAAGAAATGATCTGAGGAGAAGCAAAGGCCTTAAGTCGAGTTAATGGCAGACTTTGGTGTGGAGATCAGGTTGTTTGTGCCATTTAAATACAAATTAAATGCAAATTAATGCGCTGGAAGAAATCTGAAGACTTCTGTTTTTGAAAGTGACGCCAAAAATCCTTTTCTTCCTACAACGGCGACCAAATGAACTATTACAGTTTATTTGGGAGGTTTATTACTGTTGAAAGGTCGAGAAATTGAATTATATGATGTGAAGATAGTAAACATATTCTCACCCCTTACATTTGATTACAACAGTACAAATCTGAAAGATGTCTCTTTTAATCTGGAGTCAATGACTTTTACATTTTTACCTTCAGTTCAGCCACAAACAAACTAAAACAATCTTCTCTTATAATCCCTACTATTGGACATTTGATCAACTGCACGACGGTGGCAGCATAATGCTACGGGATGGAGGGAAAGGGAAGCAAGTCAAAGGTGAGAGTAATCCTAAAGGCAGAAAAAGGTTTGATACTCCATCCTCCGGCTGAACAGCAGCTCTAAACATGCAGCCAGAGCTGTAGTGTAGCTTATTCTGACCTAGTCAAAGTCCAGAACTAAATCTAACCGACTTTCAAATGGAAAGACTTCAATCTAATGAGATATTGCTTTTTGAATAGTAGAATGAGCAACATTTTCTGTGTCTAGACATGCTAAGCTGCTTCGTGTTGCTCCATCACTCAGATTCTCAATCTGTGTCCTGTGGTTCTGAGGGTGCAGTACCTGTGTTTGCTCTGTAGAGGGAGCCCTGGGGGTCGTGGGTGGGGCTGTGGTACAGGGGGCTTTGGAAGGAGCGGTCGTCGAAAACAGGCGTCATCTGGCAGTCTGGTGACAGGGCGGCTCGCAGCTCGGGGTCGATCTGCGTCCCGGCGTAGGAGCTGTGCAGCCCTGCAGGAAGACAAAAACATGAACCCTATTGTCTAATTATTGACCAATTATTACTACAAATCAATGCAAAGGGTTTTAATCAGGGTTTTTCTTTGCAGTCTAATTCTATATTGTTGTAACTTTTTGTCTAATTTAGTTAGTTTTTAGTGTTTGCTCGTTTTTATTCGGCATCATTAGCAAGTTATAGAAGTAGTTTTAGTTTTTTCATACTTTTGTTGAGTTTTAGGTGCAGAATTGTATTATGATTATGTATACATTGATTGAATATTTAACAGAGGATGCCATTTTCAACTAACTGGTGTTTTCTTCCAACTTTTGCTGTCACCATTTTGCGGATTAGCATAAGTCTGATGTTTGAAAAGCTAATTAACAGATTCAAAAACACAAAAATGTTACATATTATATCAAGTATTAGAAACACTCAATATAATTCCAGTTAGTTACAGTTTTTTCTCATTTATTACCATTTCTATTCATTCCAGTTAATGAAAATGTTTGCTGAATTTCAGTTTTGTTACTTTTATTCACCTTTTTGTGGCAAACACACATATTTCACAGAGACTTTGTGCAAAAAGCAGAGAGAATTCGCCGTTCGGCTTCAAATCCGCACCATGACTCTGGTCATTGGGTTTGCTGCAGGCCTTGGCATCAGCAAGTCAAACAAACGGGGCGAAGGGTTTTCCAGCCTCCAATCTCGCAGCAGATCAGCGCTCCAATTATAAAGAGGCTTCAGGGCAGAAGAGGGAGGGAGGACAGACTCAGTGGATCAGTTGAGCAGCTCAAGTGAAAGATTTGCACATAAAGCTGGTGATGAAGGAGTCATTTCCCTGCTGCCCTTCTCTTTTTTATGATTTACATAAATTTCCTGTTAAGATCAACTGCAGAACATAAAGAAATGTGAGCCTGGAACAGAGTCAGGACATTTATGTCTCCCTCTTCAGCCTTCAGCTGCAGAAAGCAGATCTGTAATCTGCAAGTTAGAGGATTTTAAAGGCAGAAGGAAAGAGCTGCTTCAAGAGGAGAGGTTTGGACCGACTCATTTATTATTACAGGGATGTTATTTAACTCTATTAATTATGAAGATCATGAATCCCAAGGAGAATAAATTCACTTCCAAGTTTGTTCAAATGTTTTTACAAAGTAGATTCTTTTATTTTTTTTAGTTCAAGCTACACAAGATCGATTAAAATAAACATTATTTTAATAAAACATAAGATCTGCAAATTAGGTTTTGTAGGATTTTAGCTTAATTAGTGGAACAAATGGTCTTTTATTTCAGATGTTGGGTAAAAAACACCATCAGAAATATTATAATATTATATAATACTGTAATAATTTTTATTAAGTGTGCCATAAAATCCAAAACTTATTGACTGATGTATCAATAATGATACAATATATGAGAAATTAATGTGAAGATTCATTACAAACGTCTAATAAACACTTAAAATACTTAAAGTAAAGACTCAAAAAGGAAAAGGAAACTTTAGTTTAAATAGGATAGAAGTTAGAAAGTAGGACAACAAGAACATTTTGTTCAACTGAAACAAAATAAAAAACGTTTTTCACTTGGATTTCAGTTTCAAGCTAGCAGTTTAAATGCTAGACCAGTTTCAGCTGATGTGTTTTTAAAACTATTAACACCATTTGTTCTTCTATTAAAGCCATACATCAATGCTTTGCTCCTGTTTTATAGTTTCTGCTGAGTTTTGATGCCTCCAAACTGGTTCACCCAAACATCAACAACATTCACAATAAAAAGGCTCACCAGTCAGCTTCTGCTTGTTGGCAGATTCCCCGTCACTACCTAAGCTACTATTATTACTGGCCTAATCATGCGGCTCCATCTATTGCTTATCTCCCTCATGTAATCTGGGATTATCATGGATCTGCAGGGTAACCCAGAATAAGTCTGGAAACAACATATATGCCATTTAGCAGGAATTTCTATCACATTTCCACACATGCAGAACCATAAAAGAGCATGAAAGCGTCTGCAGCTCTGCCTCGATTTAAACAGCCACAGCAGGATGAAAACCATCTGCAAATCTGTGCAGATGCGACAGAATCAGACCTATATGGGTCAGAGTGAGCAGCTTTGGGCAGCATGCAGGAGTAAATCTGCGTCTCTGCAGCCTCAGCAGGGAGAGCCGTCGATAAACAGCTAATAAAAGCAGGAGGAACGATAAATCTGGCTTAATGTTTGCAGAAGAAAGACTTTCCAGCTCAGAGAGATCCTAGTGCCAAAGTTAAACACAGTCAGTTCAAAGCTACACTGATGCGTTTCTTTTTGGTGGGAAATTTCCTCCGAGTACGCCTCAAAGACGTTTGTAAGCCGGGCTCAGTGAAGAGTCTGGCAGCAGCACAGAAATAATCCTTTCTCAAGTTTCTGAGCGAGACGCGGCTGTCTTACCCAATCAGAGGCACAAAGTGGAAGGATTGCATCTCCAGGAATGTCAATTAGCTCCCATCATCTGGCCAGAGAGGAAAGTTACAGCTAAATGTCAAAAACGAGACCTGATAGATCGCTTTGATCTGACGGTGACGGCAGGATGAGAAATAATGAATCGACAACGCCGAATGAGATTCAGTCTCATTTATAGCTGGTGTATTAGTCACAGATTCATTATTGAATTAAAGAGAAAAGGGATGCATCTATCAATTATTTTAGTTATTGATTAATCTAATGATTAATCTGCTGATTTTTCATTTAAGCATTTTTTTATGCAATGTTAAGAAATACATAAAATTCAATTCCATTTTTCAAATAAGAAAATAATTTTTTAATGACTTTTTAATAAAATTTAGTGAGAATTTTATCATTAGTAGAAGCTAAAAATACTTCTAACATCAACATGTGAAAATCTCAGTCCTTCCTGCATATCAATACAATGATCTGTTGATTAGTTTTTGATCAATAGCAAAATTTCCTTAATAGGCACTTTTTCTTTTATTTATTTTAGTTTTACACAATTTCAACCCTAAAACTGTTACTTGAGGAGTTTTGTATTTACAAAAGCTTTTTTGTCTTAAATGGAAACTTTTTAGATTAATTTTTGTACAGTTTTGGTTTAATTACATCTCAGAATGTGTTTTTTCAGTCTTAACACTCTAGTTAACCATTAACCAATGACTAAATTAGATGATAATTATTTCAATAATCAATTCATCATGATACAGGTCTAGATAAAAATAATAAAATACACAGTTTGAAGACTGTAGGACCATCTTACAGTCCTCCTGGTCATCTGTTACCAGGGAAACCCTTAACAAAGTTGATCTGTAGAAATTTCTGTCACTGGTTGAAAAGAAAACAATACCACAAGGAAATTAAGCAAAATAAAAAGATGTCATGATGCAAGAAAACCATTCCAAGCTAGATGGGCCACTGTTCAATTTTAACGGCTGAAATGGCAAAAAACAATGAACCAACCGTGAAGGAAGGTGCATTTTCTCCTCACATTAAAAGCTCAATCCAGCATCACAATGATCAAGCAGGATAAAGCTGACTAATATTAAGCTCCAGAAAGGCTGCTGAAAATCTGAGGATTAGGTTTAAAGAGCCATCGGACATCCAGCCGAAGGTTGTTAAAAAAATCAACCGTTGATACTAAAACAGTTTCCCCACAGCCTGAAATCCAACAGAATCCCACTGATCATGCTGAGTTTCTTCACTCAATACTAGTGAGTCTTTCTGGCTTGTTTCCCTCCTGCACATCAATCACAACATCCAACTTTGTTAGCATGAGGTCTTGGCTCAGAGTGAAACCTCTGTATTCCTCTTTTACACCAGCTTGCATCATGAAATTCAGCTGCATTTTGAAAAGTTTCATCTGCAAACGCAGGAAGAGAAAACCGAGTCTAGATACAGTAAATGACTCTGAACCGTAAAAACTGTTTACTCAGACCAAAACTAAATTATTACATCAACACAGAAAAGAGTTTCAAGTTTATCCACACCACTTTCCCTCAGAGCAGTGGTGTGACCTGAGCTGACCTCTCAACCTTTCCTTTCATATTACAGATTGAAACGATGGAGGACTGCGTCAGTCAGTGCACTCCATATTCAAGTCTGTTATGGGAAAAACAGAACAGCATTTTATTTTCTTTAAGGGAGCCAAAGCAAAAGCTGTCAAACTGTATTATTCTGTTTTTAACAGTTCCCAGCAGGTATTTCTATTCTATATTTTTCCATCATAAAGTGTCAAGTCGAACATTTTCTCACAAATATTCAACGTTCAGACATTTTGGATATACAAAAAGATAAAAAAAAATAAAAAATCTTTGAAAATCTTCTGAAAAAACTTGGACATTTATGAGTTTGAAAAGTCCAGAAATGTTCATAAACATTTCTGAGGCTAATTTCAAAGTTTCAGAGTTCAACTCAGAAATGTCTTTGTTTTTCTAGAAACTTTCAGAGATTTTTGGTGAAAATTTACTCTTCTTTTTTTCTATATAAAACAGCCCCAATATGCAGCTGTAAATCGATAATGAACCGTAGGTTGATGAACTGTTTGCATCCCAACTGGAGGTGTTTGGTCGTATTTCTGACTGACCTATCAGGCTGTCGGGGCGCGGCAGGGCGCTCCTCTGGTACAGGCCGTACGGATCGGCGCCGTAGGCCAGCGACTGGCTCTGTCTGGGCAGCGTGGAGCCGTAGTGCTGAGGCATCGCCGTCATCCCAGAACGCAGCGGAGACCCCGTCAAAGCCCTCCCCTCGATCAAGGACAGGGTGGAGCCCAGGCGGAAGCCGCCTCCCATTCCTCCTCCGTTTCCTAGGGCCTGGGTGGCGTCGCTGGGGGAGGAGGGAGACGGGCAGGAGGGCGGCATGGTGGTGCCGGGGAAGACGGCGGCCAGCGGTTTGGGCTCAGACAGGATGGGCGAGTCGTAGGTGCTGCCCTGGGACGTTCGCATGGAGATTCGGGACGGGGAGACGGTTCCGGTTGTGCCGCAGCCGGGGGACTGGCTCCTGGAGGGGAGGGAAGCCATTCTCCTCAACATCCGACTGGATGCCTGGGGGAAAAAAATAGGTTCATTTTCCCAATCCAGTGGAAATGTGACATTTAATTAGTCTGATAAAGGACTCTATTTTTATTACTCCTTCCATAAATGGGCTTTAATTTTCACAGGTCATTATGTTTGTGGGAATACTATTAAAGTGTGCTTGTGTTGAGAAGGAAATGTTATTAATTTGAGCTAATGGGCTTGAAAATCTGCTTTATGGTGCAGAAAAACACACAAAAACCATCAGCGCCCTGCAGAACCTGAGACAGTGATACAGTTTTACCTTTAATAAACAACAAATAATAAAGACAAGCTGAAGAAAATGTATTTTAATTTAACTGATTTGATGAATTGGTTACACGTTAAAAATCGAAGCTTTGCAGATGTTTGACCAAGGATCCAGCGAGGCGGCTAAATAAAGACAAAACTGAAATGAGTTCATTCATATCTGCCATTCCTGTTTCATCTGTCACACAGAGAGAATAATGTGACACGTTAAAGGTGGGGAATAATTTGACATGATGCTCATGGCAATAATTACCAGGCATAAAGTCGCTGCTGTCAGTCAGAAGTAGAAAAGAAACAGGAGGCAGCTGCCAGTGGAAACAGTGACAGCAGAATATATTCTCTTCCTGTGTGGTTCCAGAAAGTCTCCATGGTTGAGCTTTATGGTCTTTTGTCCAGCTCTCATTAAATTAGTTTTGTAACCTCTGGGTTTTTTCATCTAAAAAGCTTCACAGTAATAAGTGGAAACTGAAGAACATTAAAAGATTTCATCTACTGTCCAAGATGAACTATTCATAGAAACCTGGATGTAATTTACAACATATTTCTTAACTCACAAACTCAAAATACACTAACAAGTTACCACAAATAGTCAGAAACTAATATTTATATTAAGGGTATCAACAATTAATGCTTGCAAATCTAATAGTTGCACAATTTTACAGCGTTCTGCAGATATTTTGTTGCTTTTTGAGTTGCTAATTGCTGCGTTTTATGATTTAATTTAGAAATGATTACAGACATAAACGGCTGAAACTACATAGGTTGCATTTATGACTAAGCCTGTCATAATAACCAATTAATCTATGTATATTTGTTTGAAGTGATTACCTGGTTTTAAATGTGTAATATTAAGTATAAAAGCTGGAGTAAAACAAAGCATACAAGAAAAAATGAGGAAAGAATAATTTGTACTCTTTGATTTCTGGAACATTTTATGTTTTTATGTATACTCTTGTGACAGTTGTTTATAAAAATAGGAGGATAAATTTAAATCATTTCACACCCATCCAGTTAGTTTCTAGTCACAGGAATGCAGAGTCCCAGCTGAACCAGTAGCTGATCCAGTGGTTTACCCGCATGAGTTACCAACTAGGACAAGTCTTCTTCTTCTTCTTCTCTTGTTCCTGCTGCAGTTCTGCTTATCATTCTGAATAAAGCAGCTTCCTCTGATTCTCAACAGTCACTAAACCTGAACATTCAGAGCCACATAAAGACAGTCACAAAGTCGGCCTTCTGTCACCTGAAGAACATTTCCAGGATTAGAGGACGAACGTCTCAGAAAGATCTAGAGAAACTAATCCCTGCGTTTATCTTTAGTCGCATTGATTATTGCAACAGATTTGCCTAAAAAATCAATCAGATCCAGAACGCTGCTGCTGGCAGTCAGATAGAGAACACAGTCCCTCCACTGAGAGAATAAACTTACTGATAGTTTATAAATGACTGAACGACTTAAAGATCTGCTGTTGTTGTCATAGCAACCTCCCAGACCTCTGAGGTCTTCTGGTTCTGCTCTGCATCCCCAGAACCAGAACCAAACGTGAAGAAGGAGCATTCAGCTTCTATGCACCACAAATCTGGAACAACATTTCAGAAAACTACAAAACAGCCAAAACACTGAGTTCATTTAAATCTGGGCTAAAAACCAACTTGTTTAGAGTTGCATCATAACACTTGTAATGTTTCAATTATTGACTGTTTGTCCTATAACTACGTATTTTTTGTGTTTTTCTGATGTAAAGCACTTTGAAATGCTGTGTTGCAGAAATGTGCTGTACAGATAAACTTGACTGATTGATTAAAGTGAGGTTAAAGGTCAAACTCTACCTGCCCAGAGGCTTGACCTTCTGCTCTGGGGCTTCTTGATAAGGAGGCTCGAGGTTCTGAACGCACCACATTCTGGTTGCTGTAATAACTGACGCTGCTGTCTTGGTAGCCGCTGTCTGAATACGAGGTCATGTGGGCTGAATGACCTCCTGACCCTGAGAAAACACAAAATAATTACAACACAACATCATCACAGATTTGTTAAATATCATGGATGTGTGTGTTATGGTTTTATGTTGCTCCTTGAACAATCTGCTGTCCTACTTTCTGCTGTAGGATGAGGAGGAGGAGGAGGAGGAGGAAGAGGAAGCATGTGGGGGATATTTTTATACTGAGACACTCCAACTGTATGGAATACAAATAAGCCCAAAGGCAATTTGTTTTAGCATTTCAGATGGTGCATATTTACCCAAGTGGGAATTAACCGCAGAACGTCGGAGGTTAAACGGCTTTCAGAATCATAAATACGAGCCGTGCTTTTGAGACAATTCCTATAAATTATTTAAAAGTGTGGAGAAAAAGAAACAAACAAAACGCTCAAATCAGAATTTACAGGCACACCAGCTGCTCCGCTCCATCGCCCGCCCATCTTTGGCGGTTTAACACAAGCTGCCAGGAGGCTTGATGGAAGCAAAGTGTCAAACGCTCCAGTGAAGGTTCCTAATGTCCAACAGAGACGATGCAGCTGCAACGCTGAGCTCCAGGTGTGAAGACGAGTGGAAGTTTTACAGCTAAAAATAAAACCTGAGCAGGAGACAAACTTTAGTTTCTGGGTGTTTTAGTGATCCGGAAAAAGCTAGAATTGTTTTTCATTTAGGTTAAACATGTAGAAACATTAATTAATTAGGTAATTTTACTGATTAAATTATGAAAAAATGCCTTTTTGACCAAAATACAGAGGGTTTATTTGTTTGTAATCACAGCTAATGCACTCAAAACTTTACTGCCTTTAAACGATTACTGGTTACCATGGTAACCCACATTTATCTTGATGTTTTAGTATGTTATCAGCGAACTACAACTGTTTACAACATCGTGATAAAATAAATTATGCTACTACATTGACATGAGTGAATGAGGTGCGTCTTTTCTTGCTTTTAAAGCACAAAGATGCTGTACTGTAAGAAACTACTTCAACCTTGAAGAAGATTTAATTGTAATCTGAAAACAGTCTGATCTGCTGTCTGAAACGTTAGCGTCCCTCTGTGTGTTTCGTGGATGTGGACGGACCCTCACTGTCATGTAGGGAGGCGCGGTCCCCTTCAGGCAGGTACAGTCCTTCCTCCACCTCCAGGTGGCGACCTGCTGCCTCTGCAGCCACACCTTGAGACTCTCCACCTGTCACACAACATCCCTGTTAGCCAAACATTCATCTTTGGATTCAAATGTTCGAGAGGACGCAGGATGCTAAAAATTCACAAAGTCGTCTTAAAGTCAAACAAGTGGCAAGATTTTTCATTTAGGGTTTTGTATAACTGATTATCAGTTTTGCAGGAGATGCATAATGTGAATAATAGCGCTGACAGCTGAGGAGAAGGATCTTTGACAGAATGGTAAATGCTTCAATTCAAAGCTCATGGTCAGAGTCGGAAATATTGTTTGTTTTGCTTGACCGGCTGGTGCTGCGTGCCAACAATCCTCAGTCCTCTGGAGGCTATAAAACGTTTTCATCTGGAAAAACGATGCAGCCCGGGTGGCAAATTCATAAACATTTGATTCTATCTGAAGCTGCAGGATTAGGAAAATACAAGAAGCCTCAAACTAAACTTCAGACTGAAGATCACAGAAGCAAACTGCAATCAGAGAGCAAAGATATTAACATATCACATTAAAAATAAGAACGTATACCTGCAGATCTCCATGCATACGACTTCTCAGAAGAGCTTTGGTAACGGAGAAGAGGAGGAGGAAATGGAGGAGACAGGAGAGCAGAGGGTAAATTAGATCACAGAGGAATACTTGATGTTCAGTCAAACCAGGAAGGAGAGAGAAGATTCGGTTAACTAAAAAAGAACAATCACTTTACCTTTAAAAACAAAAAACAAAAGGAAAATAAATGAATGAATTTATAGTTGAGTTTCTTCCATCCAAACTGGATCAAAGTTGATCAAATTTATGGAGTGCTGTGAAAAAGATGCAGATTTCTTCTGTTTCTACATTAACTGTAACACTTCAACGTTTCAGATCCATCAGAAAACCAATTTTAATATCAGACAAAGATAACCTGAGTAAATACAACCAGCAGTTTTCAGGTGAGGATTTCATTTATTCAGGTTTAAATCAATTGACTTATTGATACAAATAATCACTAAAATGGGGGAACAACCAGTTTTAATTATAAAGAGTTTTTCACAGATTGGTTTGGCCAACTTTAATCAACATTAATAATAATATTTTTCTTATATTGTCTTTGATTATTATATGCTTTTTATGTGAGAAAAACTAAGTAGAAATCTGTAGCTGAGAACAAATTTAACAGAAACAATGCAAGTGTCTCTCAGAAATAAATTAATTCTGAATTTCTTGGATGAAATTATTTAAATAATCGTGACAAAAGAAAAGTGCAGACAGGATCTACCTGCTACTGTCTCCCGCTGGCGACTCAGCTCCCAGCATGCACTTCTCCAGCTGGCTCGCCACAATCTGCCGCTCCTCTTCCAGCTCCCGGGTCAGTCGCTCAAACTGGAGCTCCTGCAGCGAAACATGAACAGAACAATAACAAACCAACGTTTTCCATAACACAGCAGCTCAGAGCTGCTTTTTTATCCCAATTTATGCATGCTAGTTAGAATTAAACAAAATCAGCTTTTAGATCATTTTGATAAAAGCTTTTCCTCACCACTATGAACCTTTTCAATGTTTTATCTATTTTTGACAAAATAAATAGGATTTTGACACGAGCTAAATAGCTAGTGCACTGGTTTTAAAGCAAAATAAACAATATATATGTAATGGGAAGGAAGTGAGCTTGGCTGCTCCTTGGTTTTCTGCACACATAGTACATAAAGCACAGATTGAGAGTGATTTAGAGAACATTAACATTGTTATCTGGAACAGAAACCTGGACAGGAGCTGACTGAGCAGCTGTCACTAGGCAACCCAGACAGGTACGTGCTGACACCTGTTTTCATTTTATCATATGAATGTGTTGTATGTATTTTACAGAGCAATTAATTTATCTATTGGCTGCAAGTGTGTTGGTAGCATGCTAGCTTAGTAAACATGGTTCTGTGTAATATGCATCAGTTTGTGTTTTATTTTAACATTTTCTTTATTTTAGGTATTTTAAAGCTAAACTTTGTCTCAATATTTGCCACACATGTCATATAGGTTGTTCTTAAATGATGGTCTGGCCAAATGGAGCAGGAAATGAAGAAGCAGATTTGGGTTTTCGGGCTTTACGCTACTCTGAAAAGGTAAAACTACACAGAAAGTCTCTTAATTTGTTAGTGAGTCATGGATCTTTGACACAAGCAGCTAAAATAAGCTTTCGGTGCAAAATGGTTGGGCTCCATCTTGGAAATGAGACCTGAAGCTCAGTAATCAATCACGTTTTTGGGACTAATTATTCAAATTAATCTGGTTTTATGTGAAAACAGAGCTTCCTCATTAAATGTAATAACTGGCTGTTCCATCCTTAAAGGCAACGACTGCCATCAAATGTTCTTAATACCAGGCAGTTTAAATCGATGTGGAGGAATGTTGACCCAGTCTTCTTTGCAGAATTGGATGGTTTTCAATCATCAATGGCCTCTTTAAGATCATGCAACAGTCCATCCATCCATCATAGTCTTTTACATCATAATCCCTTTAAACTACAAAAGACTTTTTAAATCCACACTGCCAGCTTTTCATCTATTTCCTTTTTGTTTTTGGGTCAGCCATGAATGAGCTTTTCTCTCATTTATTTCACCAACATCCTAAAGCCAGCGAGCTGCTGCTGCTGCAGCTGATGAAAATAGCAAAGCTGGCCTGATTTCAGAAGCAGCGAGTCCATTTCTCTGCACAAACCAACTCCAAGAGTTTAGCGACTATTTCCAACACCTGAACAGCAGAGTGGACGAGTTATCATCTTAACTCTAACAGCATGAAACATCAATAATCTCAAGAAGAAGCCTGAACACTCAGGAGTAATTTTGCATTTTTAATCAGTGTTGATTCTCTGAAGCAGCTGATCCTCACTAATTGGACAGATGTTTGTGGACTCAGAGCTCTCCACGTTCGCAGTCAGCTGCTGTAATCTGCTGCAAAATGTTGTCCTGATGACAAATTGACTTTCATTAAAGCTTTTTTCTGTTTTAGTCGTGTTTATGAAATGTAACCTCCATTTTGTAACAGCATTCATGCATCGTTTCTACTCATTACTGTACATCAGTCTTTTTACTTTCCTGAAATGTACTGCTGTAAGTTTTAAAGCAATTATATTTTCCTCATGTAATCAAGTGGTATTTCTATTTTCTGTTTTATTGTTTTTGCATGGAGCCTTAATACATTGTCAAGGTGGAAAGAAATCAGAAACGACCTTAAAGAACAAGCAACTCACAGCCTATTTATTTGTGAAGAACTATAAAGTCATTTTTAAACAATCCTTCCACCGTAATAAAGATTATTCAGGAGTGGAAAACATTTAGGAGCGTTAATAACGTTAATAAGTTAAAGATCGATTTTGTTTTTCCTGCAAGCAAGAAGCTGTGCAATCTCATTAAAAGGACTTTAAACTAGATGAATGGTGACGGGAATTTTATAGCAGCTTGATACAGATGACTAACTTCTGGGGATAAAACTGAGAGAAGCAGAAACAAACTGATACAGATTCTGTGATGGTCTAGTTCAGGAGTTCTAATCAAGATCAAAATCGCAGATTTTATGGAGCTAATTTGGAAATATTTGCAAGGAATTGTTGAGTTGAAACAGTAATCAACATGTTTAACATGATGTCCACGACAGGCAGAAGAATTTTCCCAGATTGTAAATAAAGCTGGTGAATGTGTGAGTGGACCAGTAAAAGCTACAAATGTGGGAGCTTAAAGCATGCAGCTTATTGTCACAGCACTGCTGCTGACTGTGCCTTCCTGCATTCCTTACATCACCCCAAAGCTTTGCAGAGACAGGACAACAGCACACAGGCCTGCTTGTTTAGCCTGGCTGGGTTACGGCACAGCATCAGGCCAACAGAAAGCCGTGCCAGGCGACTCCTCGCACCAGCTGAGGGGCTCTCACGGACCATCCGACACAGCTTATTGTGAGCCTGTTTTTCCGCCCCGTTGTCGAGTCGCACCAACCACAGACTTCTGCCGTTTGCTGTGTCTAATCTTGGCCCAGCAGTTTGGTTTATCCACCCAGCATCTATGATATCCGTGAAATGTTCGGCCTACTTCTCTGGCTGCTGCAAACTCCATCACTAAGGCTTTGTGACAAAGCCAGCTGGAACATTTTCAGGCTAATTTTGCTGCAGTGGCAGATATTTTCCACGAGTGTCTTATTGGGATGAAACGTGCGATAAAGAAAGAGAAGAACGCTTCCACATCTTGCACCATCCAGTGATCCCAATCCAGAAATATAAATACAAAATTAATAAAAAGAGATGGATGGATGGATATATTGTCTCACTAAGATAAAACAGTCTGGAATCAATGTTTTCAATGGTATTTTTACAAGTATTTCCAGGTATTTCCATGTTTTCCAGGTATTTCCATGTTTTCCAGGCTGCCATCCTGTAACTGGATGAAATCCTGAGAGTAACATCGGAGGCAGCAGCTTCATCAGCCTCACCAGACCTCTGCTCTGTTTGCCGTTCTCTTGTTTTCCCATCGTCCCACTCCGCACGCCTCCACATGTGACCCTCCGATGCATTAAAGCACTTCCTGTCTCTTCACAGACAGAAAGAGCCGCGTCTGACTAAAAGCAACAAGTACACTCCTCCTCTAATGGCGGAGTCAGTAAGTGGATGAGGCAGGTGGAGGCGGACCCGCGTCTGCAAAGAACATCGCAGAGTGACGCCACAGTGCAGCAAGATGGAGGATCCAATAAATCTTCGTAGACCTTGGAGATACAACTCCAAATGACCAAATTACCAGCATCTGTGCTGGTAATTTGCTGCGACATGGAGCGTGCTTTCTTG
Source organism: Brachyrhaphis terrabensis (assembly GCA_903067065.1). Taxonomy (NCBI): domain Eukaryota; kingdom Metazoa; phylum Chordata; class Actinopteri; order Cyprinodontiformes; family Poeciliidae; genus Brachyrhaphis; species Brachyrhaphis terrabensis. The sequence goes on along the minus strand of CAEGAG010293958.1, from coordinate 22,176 downwards.
GCTCCTTTCATTGAAACCCAGCCCAGGGTGAGAAGCGCTGAAGTGGCTCGGTTGTTGTGGTTTTGTTGAGCGCCTCATACATCTTGTGTGTGTTTTTTGATGAGCATGCATGTTCTTTTTCAGCAGCGCCATGCATCAAGTTCATCTGGGATCTGGCCTGCAGAGCAACAGCCTGGCGCTGTCAGCTCAGGGACAGAAAACAATCCCTGCAAACAGCCGAGGCGGGCAATGCCTCCATTCTTATGCAATCTGGGGAAGTATGGACTCCAGTTCATCTGTAAAGTCCATTGAGATTAAAATGATAAATGAAACAAAAGAAACTCAAACTGATGTGAACTGAAATGCATTAAAATGAATTAATGTCAGTTAAATTGAATTAAATTAAACTGAAGTGATACAAACTAGTGAACTGAGGATCCACTTGCCTTGTAAAGTGTTTTAAGGTAAAGATAAATGAACTGAATTGAACAGAACTGGATTAACATAAACTAGAGTGAATTTGACTGAACTCAACTGAACAAAAGTGAAAATTGAAATGAATTGGCTTTAACTGAACTGCAGTAAAGTAAGCTAAAGAACTGGATTGATGTAAACTTGAAGTGAATTGGACAGGATGTATTTTCACAGTAGTAAACATTCCTCTTTGCAAGTTGAGTTCAGTTGCCAGAAAAGTCTAAAATGTTCTGATCGGATGTATTTTTCTGATCCCTGCACTGTTTCACAACCCGATTCATTCTCGTCTTTCGTTTAGCGGAAACGGCTGCAGGCTGTTATCCCAACATCAGATCGATCCCTCTGTTTGCTGAAGAAGTGACAAAATCAAACTGAGAGCTGACACCTCTGTGGAGTTTCAGGTTTCTGAGTCGGTCCGTTTGATATTTCCCTGCTCACATCCATCACTCTCCCACTTTTAATGGGCTAAACGGGAGCAAAGTGGAAAAGCATCAGGCCCTGAACACAATAGAAGGCAATAACTGATGCGCTCCATTTAGCACGTCTAATTTGACATTTCTATAGAGGAACTGCAGGCGGAAGATTTGACGCTTCAGCAGCAGAGAGACGTAAAGCAACTTTGTTTTATTCTCTCTTCCCAGGCTGTTCAACTGTCTGAAACAAGTCACACGATGAAACATTTGGCCTCTAGGAACTCCAGGCTTTTCGCCGTGACCATGTTGGCTTTATGAAGGTGGGTTTTTCTGCTTCACATCTAAATATTTCATCTAATAGAAATGTGTCTCAATTTGGACAAGTCCTCAGGACAAACTCCACAACACACAACACTGTTGTCATTATCTTCTGATCCCCCGAAAGTTTCTAACAGTTTCCCCTCACAAAACAACCAAACTGGAAGTTCAAAAATGTCTCATCTTAGATTTAAGTGTCATTTTTGCCCTTAATTGGAAACCAATCAGGACTGTGGTAAAAATATTCCATAGGAAAATTATTAAACACTTTTAAATGTAGGTTTTTATTTTTAAGGCTGAAATGATTATGAAGGTTAATTGTGATGAATCAATTAAAGTGGAGTAAACAGACTCAAAAAAGGCAATTTGCTCAAAGAATAACACAAGTTGTAAATAAGCAAAAACTGTAAAAATATTTATACATTTTGCATTTAAGATTAAGAAAAAAAAACATTTGTCTGTAATGTTTTGGGTAGAACATGTTGGGTAGAAACATGTTCGACCCAAAACTTCTCAAGTGTCAGTTTTAGCTTCAGCTGGCTCAAATTCTATAAATAATAACAAAAAAATCTCTTATTAATCACTTTTTTTTCACATTTTTTCTGTTGCTTCTGGTTTTTTTTGTTGGAGTATTTTGCAGTTTGCTGCGCGTTGGCACATCAGCCACCATCATTTCCTTTAGTGCTGATGCTCAGCCTGTCACAATGAGCAATAAAACGCTTAATTGCATGACAAACAAAAACAAGCTGAGTCATTTTATTTACACGATTCTTTGTTCTTCTCATGTTTCTCTCTTTTTCTGCCAAATACTGATGATATAAATCTCCAATCTGGTGCTTTGGTCTCAACTGGCCAGAGACTCCAGTATTCATTTTATTTGTTGTTTTGTTTATTTATTTTGTATATCTAAAATGTCTTAAAGTTCCAGAGTTAAAAGTTCATTAGAAATTAAAGTTTAGTTATCGTTGAGAGAGTGAACTTGCATTATTATGCCATTACTATTATATTCTAACTTCTAGAACAATTTATTGTTGAGCAAAATGTATCATCATGACAAGCCTTCTTCAAGTTTGACTTCAATTTTCTTTGAAAAAAATACAGCAGACTATGAGCAATGGAGTCAGTCAGTGTTCTGTCAAATGGTTGACAACAGAAGCATCTTTAACCCAAGAAAACAGGACAATAAGCAATCCACCAGATCTATTGATATATGGTCTCTGAGTGGAGATCAATCAGAACCGACAGAAGTGCCCTTGACTTAACCCTTCTGCACACAGATCGTTTATTCCACTCTGCAACATTAGATCATATTTCACCTGCTCAACAGAAACAGTGACATGTCTGCAACTACGCAACTACTAAGAAGACATTTTAGATTTTTAAAACAAGCAAAATAAAGTTTTAGTTTCTAGATCTAAAGTTTCTACCTGCAGAGCAATGCATGTGTAGAAATTGTTTGCTCTTGATGAACATGAAGCCTCTTCCTGAGATTTAGGCAGAACCTGCAGCCCTCCAAAAAAACTGCAGATTAAACATCAAATCTGAGTCTCTTTTCTTAGACATCATAAGCCTTTAAATAGCAGAGCGCCTGATTCAGAGCAGCACGCCCAGGGACTGAGCAGAGAACATGGCTACTGTCCAGGTATAATTAAGAGGAGGAGAACAGAAAGACTCCCATGCTGACGGGATATAAATCAGCATTAAACATAACAGCAGGGACAGCGAGACAGACGGAGGCTGTCCTCTAAGGCTTGAACTGTTGTTTTCCTGCAGATATGAGGCATTTCAGGGAGCATCAGCCACAAAAACAATGAAAAAAAGTTTGTCATTTAACTTGAAATAGCTATAAAACAGGGAAGCAAAAGCAAACAAAAATAAAACAGCAGCACTGTTCCTTTAAATTCCTGCTGGCAAACAATAAATATCTTCTTCTGATCTGGTGCAATCTGCATCTTCCTTTGCTTTTCATTTCATGCCATATGTGGGTTTTTCTGCAAAGCTTTCCTGGTGCTGAATTAAGAAAGTGCAGCAGAAGAAATTATTAATGAGGCTTTTAATAGAATTTAAGGTGCAGATTCGTGTGACTCAGCAACCCAATTCATTTACACTTCATCCTCATCTGGAGATAATCCCCTGGATTTACTGTACATTTGGGCAACTCAGGTTACAACCAGAGCTAAAAACTGCTTAAAACTTGTATGGACCTCCACAAAAACAAGACAAGGTTGAACTGCAACCCAGAAAAGAAGCAAAATGACAAGAAATCACTCAAATTTTGCTCAAATTGGCATTTCTGTGGCGTTTTCTTTGCGTCACCAATCTGAATGTTGAGTGAAACTGATGTGAGCGCATAAACCTTTGTAAACAAACTTTGCGGTGTTGAGTTTTTATATCTCACACTCAATCACTTTTGGCGTCTGAAGTTCCTGATCGTCATGTATGGAACACCAAAAAGCCAAAACATTGTGAAATTTCATTTTTTCCTTTGCAAAGTAAGATGTGAACATGGAAGCAACTGCAAAGCGAATGAAATAAATCACAACACCAGCAAATAAGAGACAACGTTTTCATCCAATCAGCGTATTCCTTAGATGAAACACAACCAATCAAGTTAAGTTGGACATTATGGTGATATATTTCTTATCATAACTATAATTTTGATTTATTGTTCTTGCAATAAATTCCAATTAATGATGTTTAAAACCCAACAAAACTGTCTGAATTGCTATTTTTCCACAATTTTCTCCAATGAGGTCAATAAATATCAATAAATTTGTAAACATGATTAATTGCAGGCACTGTGTGCAGCTTAGTGAAATAAATCACACTTCTTTATGTGACTTGCATCCGAAAACAAACGGGAATGTTTTTCAAAAGCAGTATTGGTGATTTTTCATTACTGCATCCCTCAGAAAGTATTAATAGTTCTTATCATGACTTTTATCAAATAAAAGTCTAAGTCCATATCAACCACCACCAGGAAGTGAACGAAACTCCAAAACCACAGGATTAAAGACAAACAACATAGTACAGTTGAATTTTGTAGCCTAATAACATAAAGTTGAGCATGTAAGTTAATATTTCTACATTTCTTGAGTTATTATGATGTGATCTTGAGCTACACTGAATTAGGCTCAAAATAACCAAGAAACATCCTGAATGTGATGGAGAATCTCCTGTAACAATCACAGACTCATCACAATTCTGACAAATTTTCATCCTAAAGGGAAAAATATTAGCAAAGTCACACCATAAAACTGCCAAGGTGGTGTTTGCATTTGAAAGGAAGGAAAAACTGAGCGACAGCTGCATCTTACTTGCTCTTTCACAGAAGCCAGGAGGTTGGTGGTGGTTGTTGTGGCGGCGCTGGACTCCGACTGGAGGCCTTGGCGGCTTGGACCTTCTCTGACCACCATGGGCCCTTCCCCTTCTGCGTCGCCTTCCTCCATATCCCCCACAGATCCGGCTGGCTGCTGCAGGCTCCCTCTGACCCTGCAGGACGGTCAGGATGTGGGTTAATGCACAGAAAATCACGGTAATATAATTTTAAGGAACCACTGTGTTTCAGTTGCAGAGATTAAGCCTTTGAGATGTTGCAATATCCCAGAATTCATGATATTCCTGCAATAAATTCCTCTCTTCCAGTGTGATTGTGCTTTTTTAATCCCTCAAGAGACACAAAGAGACAAAAGACGATTATTCTGTTTTCCCCTATGCATGTTTTTTCATCTCTAATCTTTAACCAGTCATTTGTGCATGCAGGTACAGATTTCTCCCCACATAGAGGAGCTACACACACACACACACATGCACACACACACACACACACACACACACACACAGAGAGCGCTGCAGGCTGCATCCTTCCTCCTTCCTCTCTGTGTGTGTTTTACGTCTCAACACACACCAGTGCTGCCTATATATATTAACAGGTGCGCATGCACGATGCATAGGGTTGCATGCATCTCCCGGTCAACCTTGCATCCTCCATCATTCATTCACCATCCGGCAGCCAAGCACGAGGTCACGCCGACTCAGAGCGCCGGAGTCCGGGCAGCCAGCAGAGCTGCTCCCCCGCCGCTGAGCGCGACTCACCGGCCAGATGTTGCTGTTTGAAGCAGGCCACAGCTGGCTCAGTCCGCTTCCATCCTCTCCTCCGTGACAGCTACTCCATTCCCCAACGCGCCGACGTCACAAACAAACAGACAGCCGCGTGCACGTCCTCGCGCTTGTCGTGCAATTATAATTTGCCCTTTTTTTGTTGTTTTTCTTCCAATCAATCCCCGCGTGCAAAGGAGGAGCGGAGGAGTTAAACGCGCGCGTCCGTCCCTGAAGTCAAAGCTGCACCCAGCCACGAGCGCCGGTTAACAGCGGCGTGACGTCACCATGCGGCTATGGATTATTTCCGATCGACGGATCGATGAGGAGCCGCGCGTCGCTGTGGCCGCGGCAGGAGACGCGCGGCAGCGCGGCAGCTCTTCGCGACGAGAGGACGGATGCAGCCTGCAGCGACCAGCGTGTGTGTGTGTTTTACCGTGATACGTCTCCCTACACACACACACACACACACACACACCACCAGTGCTGGTCCCAGTTAACAGTTCAGGTTATTAGGTTCATCATACGGAACTCCAATATTGTCAAGATTGCAATTTAATCCAACATTAATTTAAAAATAAATATATTTTATGGGGGAAAAAAAATCAATTAAAAGCTATTTTTCTAGTTAATTGTTTACACTATTATTGTATAAAATTGGTTGAATTAATGTAAATGCAAAAAACTACAATAAATTTTAGACACTTTAAATTTAAATGGAGGGAAAAACAGACAGAATGGATGAATGGGTGGAAAGACGGACACCTGACTTTTCAATACTCAGGAATGACATTTTTCATTATCTTTTTACTTTATTCTACTAGTTCTGGTTTTATTTATTGTGACTTTTATGAAAAAACACACAGCCAGTAGAAAACTGTTAATTTAGTGGATATTGTAAATAATTACTCAAATAAATGTGTAATACATGAATATTCTAATTTTAATATTAACAGAAAATATCCATACGTGTTACTTAATAAACTGACGTCAATAATATTCTGATTTATTGAATGGGTCTCTAAACATTTTAAACTTTTATTAGACATTAAATATGTTAGAATTGTGCTTATAATCCTTTGATTTTGGAGGAAAAGTAGCTTCTAAGCTAATATTGCTGTTGTCTTTCCTCCCTGGCCTGGATTTCAGGAACTGTTAGTTTATAGTTTCATCTTTTTTTAATAAATGTGCAAACTGAGCCTGAAGCAAGTTTATATTAATAAAGGGAAAACACCACCACACATGAACATGCACATGCTCATTTATTGAAGTGACAATTAATACTGTGAGAGCAAAGTTACACACTGAGAAGTGACGGGAACTTCCCTTCATTTAAAACCTTCTTCCATCTCAGTTGGCATATTTGCATTTTTCCAAACCACCTTAAGATTTGACAAGAAAAAGCGAAAAGAGGAGATTTTAAGCCACTAAAGGTTCCTACTGCTTCTTTGTAAACTGAAAAACACGACAGAACGTTGTTTACCTGAATATTTAACAGTTCATAAATAATAAACCCGTACTTCAAAAGGAAAGAAAAGAACATGATACATTCTCCGTTCCTCACTGCAAAGTAAAACCCAGTGTCAGCATTTAACACTTACAGATAAAACATATTTAGCAGTAAAAGTTCAACATTTCTTGTAGGAATTTGTTTCTACGACTAATTAGTTGGATTTATTCCATTTTTAAGGATCAGGATGTAACTCCCAGCTCAGTTATGCCTTAAAATGACAACTACGAGGTGAGTCAAGGCATTTATAAAGTGAGACAGGGATGCATTACCTCCTGAAGTCCTGGCAGTCAAAGTAACGGGACAAAGAGAGGAGGAACAGCAGATCTCTATTGTCTGCTGCAGCACTTTGAGATTACTTTGCTCCACCTTCCAGGAACATGTCAGCCCGTTCCTAATGGCTTTGCTCACTCCTCTGCTCTGCTGATTTGAAGGATTCGTCTCAAAGAGAAGCAGAAACGACAAGGTGTCAAGATTTTTTGTAAGTCGCATAGCAATTTTAAACCTTTTAAGACAATTTTACTGTGGCTTTAGAGATTTTTCAGACAAGGAATGCAAAAAAAAAAGGCTTTAAAATTCAAGTCCGACAGCACATCTACGTTTAGTCGTGGCTAAAGGGGAATGTTGTGACTTCACAGCGAAACAAACTTGGCACTTTCGCACTAAAGCAGCTAAAGCCTGTTGCTTCAGCTTCGTCTGATTTATTCTTATTATTTTGGCAGGTAAACACAGCAGTGAGGCCATACAATTCTTAATTTAGGAAGCTTAAAAACAGAATAATTAGTACGATCAAAGGAAAGAAAGAAATAAAAACATCTGGCTCCTTTTTACCCAAACAAACCTCAGTGACTCTGGCCGTCAGTTTTCACTTCGTCATGTTATCGCAGCTGCAGGGTTGCCGTCTCGACAGATGATCGTACGCGTCGCCTCGGCCGGAAAATGAAAAATAAAACACGCCGAGCCGAGCAAATAATACTTCACGTCACTGGAACCACGAATCATCAGCACAAACATTTAAACGTCACCAAGTCGATCTTCATACGTCCAGGGCGGGAAGCGAACAGCAACGAGACTCAGAAGTAAAAACCAGCAGCTGTTGGATTCCAGCCCTGCTTTCAAATCGAGCACAGAAACAAAACTCAAAAAGTCACAAACACTGACTACACTACTCAGAAACACACCTTACTTCTTTTTCCTTCTATACAAATTAAAGCAATAAATAATAATGACAGTACCTTTGCATAAACATGAGTACAAAACCTAACAGTCAGTGGATTTACAATAAACATGAGTAAAACATAAGAGGGTGCAGAGGTGTGTTCACACCCGCATCGGGGGGGAGAAGAACCTTAAAGAACAGCCCCATTGTTCCTGCTAACCAGAACCTGAGCAAACTAATCCAGATCGTCCACATCCTCCGTCATGACGGTGCTGGTCTGTTCTGAAGTCACACCTGCAGATCCAACACAGAAAACAACAAATCTAAACCGTGCATGCAACGTCAGCAGCATTAGCAACACGTTACTAATTTATTCAGGTGTTATTTTCACACATTTCCAGTTAAATTAATGGAAAGATTTATGGTATAGATCAGGAAATTACTGACATTTTTCAGGCTGTAAATCCATTTGTGTTCATGCTTTTAACATTAAAAGCTACAGAACTACCTACAAACTCATTTTACCACAATAAAATGAGTTTGAGATAAAACTACAATTGTGTTTGCAAGTCAAAACATTACTAGCTAAAAAAAGTTTGTTTTATTTTAAGATATCAAGATATTGAGCTTTATTGTTATTTCTTTCTTATTTTGAAGTAGAGACCCTTAATGTTTGTCGTGATAACAAGACCTTGAATTTCTTGTTTTGTTTTTTCTGCAAGTTTCATAATCACAAAACTTCAAGATAAATGTTAATCAAGCATTTTGTCATTATGTCGCTACTTCAACAAGAGCTCAAGTTTGTTTTGCATCAGGATTTTTATTATCTCCTCATGTTGAGATAAACAACGTCCTGAACTTTTCTCTGTCGTGTTTCATTATCTCACACTAAGCTGCAAGATTTCCATCTTTTTGTCACAAAGAGAAATGTATTATCTCGTGTCGAGATAAAAAGACCTTGAGTTTGTTTTGTCAAAACTATTTCATTATCTTCTTATATAAATATAAGACTGAGCTTGATTTTTTTTGGCTCTAACAACTTTTAATGGACAAATTTGATGTAAACAAATCAGTTTCTTCCCAACTTCAGATTTTATTTCTTGCTAAACTATAAAAATGTTTGTACTTGAAGTATCGTCGTCATTTCCAGACTTCTTCTTCTCCTCCATGTAGCCGTGACTGAGCAGCTTGGACATGCTGACCGGAGGAGCTTTCTTATCGTAGGATCTGAGGAGGAGAGAGAGCGTCACGTCATCAAACCTTTAAAACATTCCTAATAAATCAAGTTTATGTCAGTAAAGGCAAGAAAGGAACGAGTTCTTACATTCTCTTATACTTGTTGGTCATGGACAGACCCTCCATTGGCAGAACTGCATCATCTGGAGACATCTGCATATTGAAACATCAACCAGATTCAGGTATAGAAGCAGCAACAGCCTGACTGATGGCTGCAGAACTACAGGGATTCACCAAGTTACCAAACATGGAGAAATGATCAGCTGGGGAAAAGATCAGGGAAGCAGAGCGGAGGATGAAATAAGGAGGAAAACTTAAGGGGAAAAAACCTGCTGTGCTGTTAAAAATAAAACCAACCAGAACATTTTAAAATGATGATTTATGTTAGTTTTAACCCAGAAACTCAGCAACTTGCAAACGTATTCACACTCCATGAACCATTTCACATTTTTCCAAACTGCAACCACAAACCCAAATGTATTTTACTGTGATTTTATGCAGCACAGCAGAAGGTAAAGCTGAACATTACTTACTAATAAAGTGACCTCTGAATGCACCACACAGTTTTTTCTTTGTAACTAAACCATAAGTCACATTTCTTCCACATAAAGTCCCAGTAAATACAGTGAAACCTGTGGTTACAATGTGAAAATCTTCAAGTGTGTGTGAATAATTTTGCACATCACTGTAATCCAGTTTTCCCAGATTAGAACCAACTGGAATATTGGAGAGAACTGCAATCACTGAGCCAACGTTTCCCCATCAAAATTCCCAGGAATCAACAAAGTCCCTGCGGAGGATTAAATCCTGAAACAATTTCTAAAGGCAGGGATGAAAAACGAAGGTGGAAAATGAAGGAAAGTTGTGATAAAAACTGAAATAATGCCAATAACAAAAGATGGAGTGACGTCTGCGTGGCATGAATGTTGGGGAGTGACTAGTTCGGTCCATTCACCTTCTCTTTACCATGGGAAAAACTATCAGTCTCTCTTTCCCAGGAGGAATTGTTATCAGTGCCAAAGGGAGCAGCCAGAGGCCGCCTGCCTGCCTTCATCTGGCTGTCAGGAGACGAGGCTTTGCTTCCGCTGAAAGCACAAAACCACGATGACATTCCATGTGAAAGTTCTGGGAACATTTCGCCTGCGGCCGCAACACTTGGGTGACAGACAGTACGATCACGAAGCATTCAGGAACATTTCATCTTCCTCTCCTCTGGACTCTTCCTATGAAAACGTTTTCCTCTAAATCAGCGTCTGGCCCGTCTTACCTCTTTGACTCATCCTCTCCGAACCAGTTGGGCGGGTTGTAGGCTTTCTTCGGTGCGTCATCGTCATCAACATCGTGACTCAATAAGCCTGCAGCAGGAAGGGAAACATTCCTGTTGAAGCTAAAACTCTGCAGGCAGTAATGACTCTTATCTCCGCTCTGAAAACACCAGAAGGGATTTAAGTCACACCTAAAGCAGCTCAGTGGCCAAATAATTACTGCGACCTCTCAGAGTCGGGACTTGTTTCAAAACGATGAGTCAAAATGAGAATTCACAATGTTTTATTTGCATTTATTTCCCATTTTCTGCAATAAGAAGTTCTTATCCATCTTGAATAGGCCTGTCACAGTAACAAATATTACTGGATGATAAATTGTTCCAGAAATTAATGTAAGAAATTATAATATTGTTGTTTTATAATATATTGACAATAATAGACGTTCTCAAAGACCAATAAACTTTAATTTTGTAAAGAACACTTGATATTATCACTATTTAATCTTCAATTTCATTTACAATCTTTTTTTTTTATAAGTTGTAGTAATTTTTTTATTTACCATCTTTTTTTGTATTTATTTTGTAATTTTTTAAGATAATTTAATACAAACACAAATAAAACAAAATTAAATTCACACTCAACCAAAACCATAAATACAATTCATTATGACGTCTCTGTAAAGAAAATTCATCTTCAAAAAATATTAGTCAGAATGGAAACTATTGAGCTCTTTTTAATTTTTCATGCGATTAATCAATTAATTGCTTACTGCATTAGGCTTAATCATAAAGTTAAAATAATTCCTAAAAGTGAACGCAGGGAGGCAAACAAACAGCTACTAAACCAAATAGTGAAAGATATTCTTTATGATCAACTTTGATTATTGTCAGTAACTCTTGAACTGATCAGTAATTTTAAATCTGTGGTTTATCGGTTCACCTTTGTGTCCTCCCTGCTTCGCCAGCTTGACGTAGTCCGAGTCGGTCTCAAATATTCCCACTCGCCGCCCGCTGGTCCTCTCCACCTCCGCGCTCTCGGTGGCGGTCTGGCAAAGGCCGGGAATCTGGGAGGTGGGTCCGGTGACGCCGCTGTTCGCAGCTCCAGGCTTTATGCCTGCAGAAAATTACAAGCATGACCTTCATTAAGCTGAAAAATAGTGGATCTCGGATGAAAATAGTTTCATTTTTCTACTGGTTTTATTGCCACAAATGCGTACAAATGTTGCGATGAAATAAGAGGAAACAGTTTGCGAACTTTAACCAGTCCTACCTCCGGGTTTGGTCCTTCGATGGTTGGGTACAGCAGTGCTCATTTTGGCTGACGACAAAAGAAAATCTGCAAACTAAATGCAAACATTTTAAATTCACAACTGCCACAAGTTAGAGAAGAAAAAAAATAGCATAAAACACTTTTTAATTAGATGAATGAGCGTCTGTAGTTTAAATTAATCAATAAAAAAATGATTAAAACAGATTTTTTATTATATTTTATCGCTTCAGCTTCCTACTGTCCCCACATTGGGGCAGTATAAATTAAGATGACAGTTACAATTGAGAATCAGAAGATGTTTCCACTTGGATTAAACTTTAAATAGAAACAGTTATGATGCATGATTCAACAAGGTTTCTAAAAAGAAGGTTAGATGTATTACACAATAGCTGATATCAGAGTTATTAGTCTATTTTTTAATAGAGATGCAGAGATTCATGAGGTATAAATAAAAGAAACATTGAGGAAACCACAAATCGATGGATGGGAAAACAAATTGGCCAGATTCATGCAGATAAATATGTGCAAAAGATGCATAAGTGAACGTAAATGATTCAAATGATTGGTTGGATGATTAGATTATGATTAGATGGATGGATGAATGGATAAAGAGATTAAAGCAGATGGATGGATGACAAAATGCATGCAAAAGGATAAACAGATAGATGCAGATGGGTGGATGGATGAATTGATGCATGGAGATAAAATGTAAAATCTTAACATGGTGACTAAATGTAAATGAGCAAATAGCGCTGAAGATTTACTCATTTACTACCGTCGGTTTTATTCACATAGTTTTACTTAAAGTAGATTAAAAAACGTACATAAAACGTTTATTTTTGCCGTAACATCATTTACATCACGCGGCTCAGGTTTCACCGCTAATGTGAGCAATAAATTACTGAGATAAGAGGCTAACAAAGCGATGCTAACCGAGTTAGCCGCCTAGTTCCCACCGCTATCTCCCTATTTTTTACAATGAAATTGTGACGCCTTTTTAATAAAGTGCTAACAAATAAATAAGAAAGTATAAATATTTCTTACTCTACTGTTACTGTGTGCTTTTTTGTATTTGTTGAGTTGGGTTGCTGCAGGGAAAAGCCGATAGCTTCTTCTTTGCTCCTCACAGAGCTAACAGCTTCCTGTGGCACCTGCTGCTCTCTTCCTGTCACAAATCAAAGATCGTGTATTTAAAACGACGCCCTACACTGTGTGAGTTTTTTTCCCCGAATCGACTGTACGTTTATGATGCGTGATAATGCGGTAAGAGTGAGAACTCTGTGTTACGCAAACTCTGTTGGATACATGGATAGACGATCTTTGTTCTGCGGTCAAATAAAGCATAGAAAAATATCAAATTTATAGTTCAATAGGGTCGTTTCTAGAATGTTTTCAAGGGTGATGAAATATTTCTTTAGCTTAGTATCAAATTTGAAGTTTTGACAGTGAATTTTGGGAGCCATATTGTCTTGCAATCTTTTTTACTATGACCATGGGAGGATGCCCACTACTTATTGACACAAAAATGTAAACAAACTTGCTCAAGGCACAACTAATAACCAACAATCATATTGTTTTGGTGATATTTATTTAAACCTAGTGGGTCCTATAAGAAGCTCATCATGAGACCAGATCCACTTAAGAAAAAACAAGAAGGAACAGAGTCAGGTTATTCAGATTTTTCACACACATTCATAAATAAACAGCTGAGATGAGATTTCACTTGGTGTATTTATGGCTTTTTATTTAATTTTAACTATTTAGTTTATTTAGACAATACTACAATACTACAGGAAATGAAAACAAAACATATTGGGAAAAACTGTTAGCATTTAAAATAGATGTCAAAGTGATTAAAACATTCAGTGCTTGAAAAAAATAAAAAGAACATTAATAATGTACATTAACCTAAACAAAACACAAAACTTCTTTTGACTGACAAATAATTAAAAATAACAGACTTTTAATTCTACTGACATCCAGGAATACTTACAGATGAAACATCCAAAATTATTAGAAAGAGAAGAATTATTAGGAAAACCTGTATGACATTTCTATTTAATAAAAATGCTTAAATGCTGTTATACATAGAAGAAATTAGGCAACAAAGGTTTTCACTTCAAACTGATATTTATATAGTTTTTCATTTGATCTTCCAGTTTCTCAATTAAAACCAAAGAAAGACATCATGCTGGTTAATATTCATTAAACTGGAAAATAATCGTCATAGTCTGAATATGCTGCCGAGTTGTCCTGATTGGCCATCAAACTGGTTTGGCTCCTTGGTGCTGGACCCTCAGAGGTCTTTTCCACAGTCAGGACAGAGGATGTCGTTTTTGAACGTCAGGAAGCCTCGACCAACCATCGACGCGCTGCATTTTTGGCAGTTGAAGCAGTCGTTGTGCCACTGTCGATCCTCAAATGAGATGTACTTGCTTCCCCCGAGACCTGAGGTAAAAACAGCAGAGAGGAGTCCCATGATTTTTTTTTAATGCAATAACTCTGTAATTGATGGTGATTGGACACACCAGATCCCAAGTTAAGCATATGATCTTGAGAATGTGGAGTTTAGATTGAAGGTGTTGCTTACATTGTTAAAATCAAACCAATTACAGTTTGGTGAATCTTTTCAGCTTGATTTCCAAACTAAAAAACTGAAGCAAACGTAAAGTTTCTGCTGTGACTTGAAACTTTTTTTTTTTCAAAACCTAAAACAGTATTTGAAGATTTGTGCAAGGTCATTTTACCACTGATTGGGTTGGTGCAGTGGGCGCATTTCTTTGCAAACAGGTTGCAGAAACACTCGAGGCAGTAGGTGGAATCGTCTCGAGAGGTGAATCTCTGCCCAGCCAGCTGCATTTTGCATCCAGCACAAACAAAGCATTCCTTATGCCACGGCTGGTCATGGTAGCTCACTCCTCCAGTCGTAATGGGCTAAAAGATCCAAAGAAAACAAAGCAAAACTAACAAATGAGAAATTATTTTCAAAAATTCTAGTTTGGCATTGAAATTTTTGATTTTATGACAAAAACACTGTAGCTATGGCAATGTTTTTTTGGTTATGAGACACTTAATTAATTAGTCAGCTGCAGAATTGTTGCCATTAAGTCATAATATAATAAAAACAAAAAACAAGTTATATTGGATTATATTTTAAAATAAAGCAAAATTGTCATTTTTTCAATTATCTTGAAGGTAAAGTCTAACTAACTCTCAAGAAGTTAATTAGCCTAACTACAATTAAAGCTTAAAATGAAACTAATTAGCCTGGTTTGAGTTAAAGCAAAAAGCTAATATCACAAATTTAATACCTAAAATGGAATTAAAGTTCATATCTAACTAACAATAAAGCTAATAGCTAACTATTATAAAACTATTAGCCAATAAAGCTAAAGGCTAACTGAAGGCTAACAATCCTAAAGATAAAGCATAATTGGTATTAAAGATAAAAGCTAATTATTAGACATTTTATTTGCCAACTGGGATTAAAGATAACAATTACCTATTATAAAACTAATGAGTCTAAATTAATTGTTTTACAAAATTAACCACTAAACATACTGAATGAGGAATTAGCAAGGCGACTTGTGTTTAGAGTCTGAAAGAGATCAAACTGCTTATGTTGGTTTTCTAATGAAATTAATCATTTAAAATCTGTTAAAACACATTATGTTAAACAACTACAGATATTTTCAGCAAATGTCCTCTGAATTAGTAAATTTCAACATTTTTCTGCATCACTCTGACATGACACTGCAGCCATCTTGGCTGTTTGTTGCAGATTTTTTCTCAAGTGAAACAGACGACTCCTGCCTGCCTGACCATCTGTTTGCTGCTCATATTTGTTATGCATTACACATGTGAGTCTTTATAGCACCAACTTTCAGCTCCTCAGAGCACAGAAAAACCCTGTGTGGCCATATATTTGCAGAACATTGTAAGTGGTTTAATGGCGGAAATCGTAATGGAACATTGTGAGCATATTTACCTTCTTGCAGTGGACACACTGCAGGGCAAACAGTTTCTCATAGCAGGCCAGACAGTAGTTGTTCCCGTCCTTCTTCACAAAGCTCTTGGTGCCAATAGTCTGCTGGCAGAATTTGCAGATGAAACAATTCTCATGCCAACTGTTCCCCTTATGCTCCATCTTCTTGGTGCCTGGAATGAGAATATTGAATTGCATAAATCTTTGATTTTATATTAATGTTCTTTCATACTAAATCAGTGTTCAAACTTTTTCCCATGAGGGACAAAATGGATAAGCAGAAAAACATTTTAAAACAAGCTTTTTATGTCTTTTGGACACCCGTGCACTGAACTATTTGAGCAACAGTTTAAGGAATATTTCTTGTACCTGGCATGATGGTCTTCAAGCAGGCATGGCACTTGGAGGAATACTCGATGGAGTAGCAGTCGGTGCACATCAGGAGGTTGTTTTTGGTGGCAAACGGTTTGTCGACCAGAGAGCGGCTGCAGCTGTTGCAGAGGAAGCATTCACTGTGCCAGTGACGATCCTTGAAGGACAGATCCTTCAAAAGAAAATCAAGAAGTTCACAATTTTTATTTTGACCTAAATATTCCATCAGCGACAAATGTAAACAGATATTTTAAAAGAATGAAAGTTACCACTCGTTTAGTGTTAGCACCGCGGCAGAGCAATGTGAAAAATATCCAGAAACAAAAATGAGGCAGATATAACCAACTCTTAGTTTGCTGTTTTATACAACCCACAATTGCAAAAACAATATTTTTAAATGTATAATAATATTAAAATGCTAGCAGGAATACTATATTATATTCTGTATTTTGCATTTTTTCATTAGAAGACAAAAGAACAGCTGAAAGTGAACCTCAGCTTGTTATTCCTATTTACACGTCAGCTTTTGTTAGCATTGCAGCACAGCTAGCTGCTACAGGAAGTGAGAAAACAACCAGTTTAACGCCTTGTCTGTGAACCCATATCTGATGTAGAGTAACAATGAAATAGAAAGTAGCACAGCTGAAACTGAATCTGCATTGTTTTCCTTATTTATGTACTAGCCAACTAATGCTAAGGAAAACTACTGGCAACTTTGCAAAGTAGCCATTAGTCCTAAAATTAACTCCAAAAATGATAGAATTCTATCATTTTCTGTTCTAAAAATTGAAAGGAAGAAAAGCAACAACTAAAGACAAGTCTGCATTTCTATTAGATAGCAACATGTTACAGGAATTGAATAAAATTGACTCTTACACCTCCATGAACTTGCAATATTAAGGTTGTGGGACTATTTCTGATTTAATTATGAACTTTTCCTTAAAGGCAAACATTTGGTCAGACAATGGTTGCAGTGAAAATGTACAGAGGACATTCTTTCTTATTGGTTACAACAAATAGCCACTGTTTTGATTTGTCCTCCAGAAGAAATTTACACTTTATGTATGTATTTTAAACTTAAAAATTTAAAATGATGGAGAAATATTTTAATTCAAGATTAACTGTGGTTCTTCATTTAAACAAAACCAAGTAAAGAAAAAGTTGGATCTTCATTGGAGTTAAAGCAAAAAAGAAAAACATGGATGTATCACCTTGCTGGTGCAGCTAATGAGCTTCTTGCACATTTCACAGCTGCTGGAGAAAAGTGCCTCATAGCACTTGATGCAGTAAGGATATTCCTCCCTCAGGATGTACTTCTGTCCATACAAAGAGTCCTTGCACTCTGTGCAGTCATAGCGCTCAGACATTTTGACTCAGATCTCCTTGCAGAGTCTTCTCCTCTGCAAAATAAAATAAAATTAGTTTAAAAGACAACGGCCATAATTACATAATCTCACAGAATGATTTACGACGCAGAATATAAAGGTCAGATTGAGTTCCTGGAATCCAAGAGATTTGTAGTTTTACAAAGAAAAACCGTACGCCCTCAAGATCATGAGGTCATAAAATCAATTAATTACATTAATCTGCACCAGACCCAGTCCTCAAAGCATTTAAGCCTCGACGACCATTTAATTAAATACTACATTCAACAAATTAGCAGAGAAATGCCACAAACTCTAGAGTAAATTCCACTTTATTATATAATTATATGATGATTATCTGATTGCAATCCTTCAATCCCTGATTGAAGGATTGTAAATACACTCATAAAACAATATCTTAACTTGAAATTAGCAGTCGTTTTAAACTAAATTTAAAGTCAATATGTTGTAGTTGAGCCAAATTGCTCCTAATCCCAAATTTGGGATCAAGGTACAACCATCAGTTCTTACAAGCCAGTTGTGCTTTGCAGAGTTTATTCCTGCCTATTCAGTATGTATTAATTGTACAGTGGAGCATAAATCCAAATTATTAGAAGAATATTTTCCTATTCAAAGATTTTTTCATAGAGCGCATCTAAAATATTCAATTTCATAAATTGGCGGGTGGTTTTAACTCCAATCCCAGTGAACAGAATATATTTGTGTCAATCTGAGAACTCTGAAACAAATCCAAATATCTTTGGTTTCTAAGTTTCCCCTAAGAAGTCTTTCTACTCCATATGACACCAGTAACTTCTCTGAAACCAGTTTAATCATCCATATCAATATGAAATATCTCTATTTCTATAGAAACTGAGTGGTAGACTCCTGTAAACCAGATTTACTCCCTTTGTTTTGCAGTGAACACCATCCTCTCTTCTTGTGATTTGTGGCTCAGCTAATTGTATAAACTTCAACAAAACCAATAAATAACTACCAACAGTGTTAAAAAAGTAAAAAAATTTCCCCACGGAGAAAATAAATTAGAAGAAACCATGAAGGTCTTACCTGCCCGGCTTGGTTGCCGTCTGAGACCAGATGTGTCTACTGTACAGAGTACTTGGTGTTTCTTATTAAATTAATCCAAATCGAGACCCGTGACAGGGCAGGAGGGTGGAGACGGGTGGAGGCAGGCTGGTTTACATTCAGCCTGTACAAAGATCACAGCAAATTGATTACATTTTCAAAACAGAAGAACAAAAACACATTTTAGTGATGATAAAGTGATGAAATTTTAACACTTCCTGTTCTGCACACCAATATTTATTACACTACTACATTGAAAGAACTGTTTCTTACTTTTTAAATGTTAAACACCATTATAACACATGCATATATTAGCATCTGAAGTATTATCTGAATATTTCTCCTGGCAGAATTAGACTTAAAAGTCACATTAATCACATTTTCAGTAAAGTTTAGTCTGCTTTTTAATTCCAAAACTAGTTCTGATTAACAGTCTAAACTAAATATTCATTTCAGATGAAATATTCATTTCAGATGATGGTTCAGGAACCATCCCATAATAACTGGTGAATACCGAAACATGAAAGTGACCATCAGTCTTACATTGTGTGTTTTATAGTGGAATAGTTGTATTGCATAAAGTGGAAGGGAAAGTGAAGGATTTTTCAACATAATGTTAATACTTTGATATAATTAAAGGTTCTGATCAGAAAATGGTTCAAAATAAACATGGATGAAATAAATAATCAATTTAATCAGCAAAACTGAATTAACTTCAAGATGAGTTAAATATCTTGAATTATTATTCCACTTTCATGTTTGCATTTATAAATAAAGTAAAACTTGTTGAGACATTTAATAAAAAATTAGTAGAGTTACATATACATATTTAAGGGTATATAGATTGAAAAAAATCCACCAAATCTTAAAAATTAAGCACCAAATTTGTGTTTTTCAAAATGATTTTAATTGTGTGTTGCATAATTATTACACAATTGGATAAACATCAAAAGTCCAAAATGATTACACAATAATGAGTGGAAGTAAACACCTCACCTACAATGTACTTTTTAAATCAGAACATGAATTGTTAATGTAATTAACTTGTAACCATATGACTGGAAGCTGTGAATATCTTTCCTCAAACCTGTCAGCGCCACATCAAATTCTTATGAATAAAATTTTCTTCACATCACAAGACGATGCAAAACCTTGAAGGGTTGATTGTTGGCTGTTTGGCCTGCTGTAAAGCTGCTACTTTGTGGTAAGAAGGCTCAATTTAATCCAAATCTAATAAAGGTGATAGTTTAACATAATTACGTAGCGTCGCATAGTCTTCAGCAGACAAAATTGCTCAGATATTTTTCACACACAGACAAAACATATCCTTTATATCTGTCCAAACTTATCCTGATATATCTTACATAAACAGTTACAACAAATTTATTCAGCTACATTTTGGTTTTGAGTCACAAATCGAATGTATTTTTGCCAAATTATCCACTTCTGTGTCCGGTATTGACTTCCTTAACGTCGTTTAGCCTTAGACCATCTAATTCAACCCATGTGAGGAAAATAGTTTGATATATCATGGCTGACACATTAAATAAAGAAATAGCACCAGATGAACCAAACAAAAGAAGAAGGGTAAACATTAAATAAGATAAAAGTAGAATGAGATTTAACCTGTGAAAGGGCCTGTTGTTCTGGAGGTCAGCTGACCAGGTAAACATACGTTTACCTCTGGTGTGGTGAGAACATACTGATCCAAAACTAGTCACAACGTTGAAATATAAATATAGTCAAACATAAACAAAGGCATGAACTTTGTAATGCTTTAAAATATTATACAGCCCTCATATTAGCTTAGTTAATGTAGCTAAAGAGGACATGCAGCCTTCCAAGATGGCGGTTCTTGTGGGAACTATACATTAGGATCTATATCAGAGGATTTCACTTTTAATTACTGCAGAAAACCTGATTTAAATTTGGGTGAATTTCTGTAGCTACATGTGACAAACATCAGCAGTTAATTGAATACAATTTGGAAAGAGGCTGTAACAAACCAAAATGTGGAAAATGTGAATACTTTTCAGATAAACTGTATTTGCTGATGCTGGTATGCACTTAGTTTCTATTTTTTCTGTCCAAGTTAATTTTTATTTCCACATTACAAGAAAACAGAAGCAGGTCATACATCTGAACTCAGTTTAAAAAGTTCATACTTAGGACATTAGTCAAATTATCAGTCAGATGTCTCATTTAGCCTCCTTCCTGTTCCTGATTTTCCATAGAGAAACAAGCCAAAGTCTGTATTCTGCAGACTAAATGACAGAAATGTGTATTATGGTGTTAGACAAGAAAGAAGATTTTAAATCTTAAAGTTTAATTATTAAATTAGCAACAAAAAACAATTTGCTTTTAGACTTAATTTGACTGCTGAAACCTTCTCTTTTCTTACATTTAGCAGAGAAATAACATAATAATCTGTACCTAACCACCAAAATGACACATTATGTGGTTCCTTGAGAAGAAACAATAAAGCTGCAAGTTTTCCTGGGTAACATCAGGTAACAAATCTTCTTTGGAAAAACATTTCAGGTTTTCAGTTTTAATAAATCAACTTAAAACCACATTATTTCCAGACTCCTCCAGCAGTAACTGGAACAAACTTTATAACAAAGTCCACTTATCACTTGACTTTTTTTAAAGTCATGTTTTTCAAATTACTTCATTACTGAATCTGTCCACTTCTGTTCTTCAACTTAATGTTAATTCTGAAATCATGATTCCATTTAGAGAAAAATGAGCAATAAATAATCAAGAGCGATTTTTATTTTGCTATTTTTAACCTCTTTGATTGTTTTATGTGCATACATGATGCCAGTATTGTGTAAAATAAAAATAACACATAATGTATATTTATGCTGCTTTTGGAGAAATGGCTTCTTCCTCTTTAAGTGGCATTTCAGCCCATGAAAGTGCAAGATACTTGCTTATGTGTGTTTAAAGTCTCAGTCATCTTAGTGTATTTAGATGCTGAATAAATTTGAAAAACATTAGCACTTTCTGAGATTGAGTAATGAGAAATATGTTTGTAATCCTAAATGTACAAAAACAGGAATAATTTAGTCGGATTTCATTTTTTACGAGAAAACAAATACTACGTGTGCTTATACAGAAAATGCATTAATCTGGTTTCAACTGAAAGTAGTTTTATGAAAATTAAACAGAAAAGAAAGCAACCTGGCATTAACTTCTGCTAAATGTTTAGAACTTGTTTACAACCACAGATAATTAGAACTATTTGCTTTGTGAATTAGATGCTGAACTGGGCCAAATGTGTAACAGTGTTAAGAAGTTTCTGTCAGTGGTTTCTTTCTTTTCCTTTTTATTCACTCCTCCAAAATAGTTTCAGATATTCTTTCATGCATGGTTAAACCTTTTAAAAGCAAGAAAAAATGGAAAGGAATGGGAAAAACATATCCCTGTTTAATTTAATATTTGAGTTTTAGGTTTACCTACTCAACTTAATATTAAGGTTTTCCTATTTCCTTTCTTTTAGGGTAAACCACTAAACCCAGGCGAAGCGCTTACATAATTAGTTTTACCATCTGCTTCCTAAGAGTCTAACAGGGGAATTCTGGGAAGTTTTATGAACTGTGGCCTGATCTGATTAGCCTCTCCAGGCCCATTCACACACAGAGG